>JAPMOR010056544.1:237124-259428 GCA_026543865.1 Argiope aurantia | reverse complement strand
CGGGAAGAAGCCGAGAGACAAGCCAAGCGGGAAGAAGCCGAGAGACAGGCCAAGCGGGAAAAAGCCGAGCGACAAGAAAAGCGGGAAGAAGCGGAAAGAAAACATGCTTTAGAACTTAAAAAGTTAGAGATTGCTGCTGAAACTTCAGATTTCGTTGGCTCAGAATTATTACCATCGGCGCCAAAAGTTTATTGTCAGTCACAATTGAGAAAATTTTGCACTAGTAGTGAAGACATCGGCCTTTACTTAGTTCACTTTGAGAGGGTCATGAAACGAGTACAAATGCCAAATACGCTATGGATGGCATGCTTGGTTAATCAGCTACCAACTGAAATTGTGCAAATGATTATGAGAGAACCGGAAGAACAGTCCGAAAATTATGAGTATGTGAAGTCACTTTTACTTAATCGTTATAAATTAAGTGCTGAAAAATTTAGGCAATTATTTTATTCACATGAGATTACTTGTGGTAAGACATTGAAAGAATATTATAATGAGCTGGAAACATTTTTTAATGGGTGGACCGCAGGGCTTAAAATAAACAGTTTTGCGAGTTTGAAGGATTTAATCTTCGCAGATCAAATGAAATCCCGCTCACCTCCAGAAATTCGTGAACATTATTTGGATCAATGGAACAAATAGTTTCCCCATACATGCTTGCTGAAAAGGTTGATGAATTTATCGAACTAAAGGATAATTTCAAGAAAAGTGGTCATTTTAATAGTAAACTCAATAACATTAAGTTTGCAAAAGAAGAAAATTACGCCATTAGTAAACAAACTGATCCAAGTCGATTTAAAAACAATCCACCCATCTGCTATAATTGCTTTGAAAGTGGACATTTTGCTCGTGATTGTACACAGCCCAAGTGACCAAAATTTTGCAATGCATGTAAGAAGGAGAGTCACGGGGCAAAAGAATGTCCAAATAAAATACCTTCACCATCAGTCAACGCAATTTCGGCTGCCAGTCGCGTTAATAACACAACAAAGAATATCAATATTGAAGGAGAAAATACCAGTGCTCTTATAGACACTGCAGCTGATATATCTATGTTAAAATATAGTTTTGCTCAACGGTTAAATAAAAACATAAACAGAAAAGTTACTGCTCCAATTAGAGGTATTGGAGGTGTGAAAAAATCACTCGGAATCATTATTGTTAACGTGATTATTGACAAAGTAAAGCTACGTGAAGTGCTATTTTATGTTGTGAATGATGATACTTTTGAGGGTCCTGACGTCCTCATAGGCAATGACATTATTGATTCTCCCAATGTGGTTATGGTTCGAAATCAAGGGAGATCCAAATTAGTTAATATTGATGAGTTGAGCTTTTTACGTGATTTTCAAGTGGATGAAATGCCTGATAGAGCAGTGTTAAGGACTCTTAAGGAATTTGTGATTGAACCACGCACAGTTCAATGGGTCACCGTTTTTAGTGAGGGTAAAAGAAGTGATGGATATGTATCCTACAGTACTCAAGACAATATGCCTAATGGTGTTACTTTGGCTATATATGATGGCAAAACACAAGTACCTATAATGAATCCAAGCAATTTACATTTACAACTAAAGAAAAATCGTGCAATTTTTAGAGGAAATTGGGTGCTTGAAAACAAATGTAACTTTAATATTGAAGAAAAACAGACTTCAACGCCTACTGTACTTTTAACAAAAGAAATTTTGCAAAATCCTATCGATTTAAAGTCTGTTAAATTTGGACCATCCATAAATGAAGAACAGCAACACATTTTATGCAAGTTATTAAATGAATTTAGACTGTGTTTTGCTCTAAAGTCAGATGAACTAGGATGTATTAACAACACAACAATGCTTATAACTGAGACTCCAGGTAGCAAACCTGTATCTCGTTCACCATATCGAGCATCTAAATACGAAAGGCAAGTTTTAAGAGAAATAGTTCAAGAACTGAAAGGACAGGGTGTCATTCGAGATAGTTGTTCAGAATATAGTAGTCCAGTTTTGCTGGTATCAAAGAAAACAGGAGATAAAAGAATGGTAATTGATTACAGACATTTGAACTCGCAGACTATTAAAGATAAATTTCCGCTTCCATGCATTGACGATTTGCTTGAGAGACTTTCAGGTTTTAATTTGTTCTGCATTCTTGATGCATGCCAGGGATTCAATTAGATACCAATGGATGAAGAATCTTCACGAAAAGCGGCGTTAACTACACCTGATGGACATTATGAGTCAACACGTTTATTTTTTGGATTGTCGAATGGACCTCCTGTATTTCAACGAACCATGTCTTTGGTTTTAGGAGATTTGCTATGGAGCGGTGTCTCATGTTTTGTGGACGACATATTCTTTGGTTCGACCGATTTTGATGATATGATAGCGAAGCTGAGACAAGTGCTCGAAAAATTGCTAAATGCTGGAGTAACATTGAAATTGTCTAAATGTGAATTCGGGATGTCAGAAATAGAATATCTGGGTTTTGTAATCGATAAAGATGGAATACGACCAGGTCCAAAAAAACTTGCTGCAATTGCCGAGTATCCGGTTCCTAAGAGCAAAGATGAATTACGTCGTTTTCTTGGCTTAACTAGTTTCTTTCGCCGTTTTATAACACGATACGCTTCAGTAGCTGAATCCCTCACAAGGTTACTAAAGAAAAATTCCTTATTTATATGGACTGTAGATCAAAAGGAAGCATTTGAAGAATTACGTTCTAAGTTAATATCTAGACCAGCATTAAAATTATTTGATCCAAAGGATGAAACTGAATTACACACCGATGCTAGTTCAGTAGGAGTAGCAGGTATGCTGTTACAACGAAATAAATATAATAATGCATTTCAGTTAGTTTATTGTGTAAGCCGTCGCACCACTCAAGAAGAAGAGAAGTATCATTAAAGCCGTTTGGAACTAATAGCTGCTGTCTGGTCGATGACTAGGCTTAGACATCTCTTATTTGGTTTACATTTCATGTTGGTCACTGATTGTTCAGCCATAACAAATTTGCATACACAGAAAAGCATTAAACCTCAGATTGCAAGATGGACTGAACTATTAAGCGAATTTGATTACGAGGTTAAACATAGAGATGGTGCAAAAATGGCTCATGTAGATGCTCTTAGTCGATCACCAATTGAAGAGAGAACATGTACACCATTAGATGAAATAGAAGTAACAAGTCCTGTAGAATTAACTAGTCAGCCTAAAGTATTTTACATCCCTACTGAAGAAGACTGGGTAGCTCTTATACAAGCTCAAGATAAGGATCTACAAAAAATTATATCTTCCTTAAAAAAGCCACAGAAAGTAAGAACCCGAGAAGAAAAGCAGTTGGCTGAAAGCTTTGATCTCATAGATGGAATACTTTATCGCATCCATCATGAATCTGGCGATTTGCAAAATATGCGAAAACTGTTTGTAATGCCTAAATCAATGCGAAAGTACCTTGCAGTTCGCTTCCACGACTTTGCTGGTCATTTTGGAATGGGAAAAGTAGTTCAAGTGATACGTAAACAATTTTGATTTCCCCGTATGACAAGCTACATTAAGCAACATATTAGACAGTGTGTTGTATGTGCATATTCAAAAGTACCAGGGGGGAAATGGCAAGGCAAATTGAATTCTATATCACTTGGAAGTCGGCCATTTGAAGTTATTCACATGGATTTTCTTGGTCCTTTTGTAACAAGTGCGTCTAGGAATAAGGAACTGTTAGTTTTTATCGACAATATGACTAAATTTGTACCTCTTCGTTCATGTCCTAGCTGTTCAACTAAAAACGTTTTAAAGTACCTAGACGAATTTACAAATGACTTTGGTTGTCCAAGGCGTATCGTGACAGACAGAGGAAGTTGTTTCTCATCATCTTTATTTGAAGACTATTGTAAACAGTTTGGAATCAAGCATACATTAAATTCTAGTCAAAGACCTCAAGCTAATAGACAAGTTGAACGCATTAATCGAATACTCATTTCAATGATATCATCCAGTGTTCAAATAGAATCTCACAAAGATTGGGATAAGATATTGCCAGAAGTACAACGATGCATTAACTGGTCCCCAAGTAAGTCGACTGGGAAACCTCCTTTTGAACTTTTGTATGGATACACACCAGTAAAATTGGGATATTTTCCTCAAGATCTGCTACCAACGTCCAATGAGTACGTAAAGCCGACCGAATTGCAAAGAGGTGCCCAGGAAAATATTAGGGTTTCACAAGAAAAGATGAAAAAGAATTATGACAAACATCGATGTAGAGCACAAAATTACAATATAGATGATGTTGTGGTTGTAAGACGACTGCCTGGACAAACTTTATTACCAAATTCTAAAACTCAAGCTAAGTACAGAGGTCCTTTAACAATCATCAAGGTATTACCATCGGATACTTATCAAGTTACTGACATACGAACGGTTGGACAAGGGAGAAAAAGACAACTTAATTATACAACTACCGCTCACGCTTCTCAGCTGAAACTGTTTCATCTTATCACAGAAGATGAAGATCTATCTGATGGTGACAGTGAGGACCTAATTACCAGTTACTGCAATGGCGGTTCCGATGAAAATTCATGTATAGAGAACACTCGACCAACAAGAGTTAGGCGCATACCACACCACTTGAAAGACTATAAGCTGTATTAGAGGGACGAGGTCGTCCCATAGTCAGGATGGTCGAATGTAAAAGATAATTCAGTTGTGACGTTAAACAGTTATTGCTTATACACGAGATACTCACATTATATTTTGTAACAACTCAACTCTCTCTGTATAGCTGGATCAACTCAACTCTTCATTTTTGTATTATGTTTTGAAACTGTTGTTACGTTTTTAAGTTAGAGTAAAAAAACAAGAATTCGAATTGCGTTTGTGTTTGCGTTTGCGTTTTAAAGTCGTTTATTACAAATAGTTTAGATATCATCGATCATATATTTAAACAAACCTTTACGCGGTTTGAAACTAAGTAGTAGAAACGTTATTATATTTTCAGAGAAGGAACTTGTTTAATTATAATTTACTATAATTATTAAAATATTTTAAAGATAAGTTTAGGATAATTTTTTGGTGTATGAGTATTTGAAAGTTACTCTGATTGAACCTCGTGGTCAAAGTTCGATTGGTCAAATCAAGGGGACCAGCGAATAAAGGCCTCGAACTAGAGGCTCAAAATCCATTATAGTAAAATAATTCAAAAAAATTAGAAGTGAAATAAGCTGAATGTAAAAGACATTATAAAAGAGAATTAAAGACATCAAATATTGATTTAAAGGCATCAAAAAATTAAAGTTGCGTGACTTTGAGTAGTACGTGAAGAACAAAAAATGGTATGATTAAAAAAATTTTCAAGTATTGCTTGCTGATAGAAATTTGAAAACAAAAAGAACATGAATTTCAATTCAGCTTAAAGAAATTGGTGGTATAATTTAAGAAACAAGTATAGTTAATTAAAACATAATACAATTATAATAAGCTACTTTTTTAGTTTTAAATTGCATTTCTTAAAACATTAATTACATTTTTAAGGGTAAATAAACGAAAAAAAACATACTGCTTTTATTTTATTAGAACAGTTTTTCTATCATTATTCATTAAAAAATACTTCTGTGGTTCACGTACTCCAAACTTGCCGTATATCTGCCATTAAAAAATATTTTTTATATCAATAATTCCTAAAACAATATTTTTCTTCTTAAGATACTGAAGAATTGCCAAGAAAATGAATTATTATCGACTAGTAATTGTGTGGAATGATCCTTCTATAAACTAATTAAATTAGATTTTTTTGCTTGTTTCAGCATTTATGTTTCTGAAAATAAAATTTATAACCATTTCATTCATAGCTCAGAATTTCAGTTTTCCATCTGGCTCATACTCTTCATGTGTAAAAATGCTCTCTATAAACTTCTATTTTCTTTAGTTTTTTGTGATTTTTTTCTTAAAATATGTATAATATTCCAGTCCTTGGTATAATAGTGGTAGATTATGTGAGTAGAATTTTTGAGATTTAAAAATTTATTTTAGAAAATATTCCTGAGAATTTTAAAATGAAGGACATTTGCACATCCTTTGTTTAGTTACTATAAATACATATATAGCATCAATCACACATGATTATGTATGGCGTAAGAAAAAGAATCCTTCAATTATATTTTGAACAATATTTGTATTTCTCATTTTGTCTATCAGTACCAAAAATTAGAGGTATTAATAGTTAAAATTAACAACCAACCTAACTTTTAAAATTCACCCAATAAAATTAACCTAATTAATAAACCACTATTAATTATCAAAATAATTAATAGACCAACTATATATATTGTTACGGATTTTCCTCACCTAAAGCGTCGTATATCGTGTGTAGCCAGTTATGAGTAGTAGTGTGTCGGCAGCTAAAGCGAGAAGAGACAGCGAGAAGTTTAGCCGTTGGAGAGACTGTAGAGAGAAGTTCCGAGGAACCCCTCTCCTGCGGGATTCTGTCTGGTCGCTTCGTGTGCTGTGGACGATTACTACTTGTGGGCTACTGTCGTCTGTAGTGTGCTACTGTGTGCTGTCCTGTGTTCGTCTCTGCTGTAAATATTTGTCGTCTGTGCACTCGTCGTCTTTGTATTAGTGTCTTGTAAATAAATGTTGTTGTTTTCTACTGTAGCCTGATGATTGCGCTCTCTGACACTATACACCCACTTTCAAAACGCACCCGAGACGGAAGAAAAATCCGTAACAATTTTGGTACAACAAAGGGGATACAAGGAAACCCGACGGCTGAGGAAGAATCCTTAAAAATTTGGTGTCTGAAGTGGGATTCGCAGTTCACTTCGGTGGGCGTGGATTCGATTCATACTTCTGACACCAAATTGTTACGGATTCTTCCACCGCTGGCGGGTTCGTTTGTGTTCGTCTCTTCGGGTAAATAAACGTCGTTGTTTTCTTCTGAGAACTGCTGATTATGTGTGTTTTCACACCATATCACTACCACTATCTAAACGAACCCGACGGTGAAGGAAAAATCTGTGACAATTTGGTGTCAGAAGTGGGGTTCAAACCCACGCTCTCTTTCGAGAACCAGAGCTGCCAAAGTCGCCAAATTCGTCGCCAAGTTTGTCGTCAAGCTCTGGGAGAACTGACTCGACACCCAGCAGCATCCAATACGGATGACTGTAAAATGTAAAACGGTCTTTCTTATGATGACACTATTCGCGCTGGGAAGCAAAATTACAGATATGTAACACTGCTCCCCTCTTCACGGACTGACGTTGTTGGCAGTCCCAGTTCAATCCAATGGCTGGCGTAGGCTTCTGAACGATATGATGATGATGATGATGCGTTGGGCGAAGCTAAACTGTTGAATGATGAGAAATGCTGATTATAAGTTAATCGAAATTCGTAGTTTTAAATAAACGATTGAGACAAAATGCAGCATAATTTGTTAGGAAAAAGGTATTAAAAATAGTTAAATGCAAAATAATTCCTAAAGAATTATGACAAAACCTGCACTTGAGTTGAGTTGCATTAGCGATTATCTCATTTCGATGCTAATATATCTGAATGAAAACTTTAATTAATCGAAAATTAGTACAATTCAAATTAGTTCAATTCAAATTTGTGCAATTCAAATTAGTTCAATTCAAATTTGTGAAATTCAAATTAGTCCAATTCAAATTTGTACAATTCAAATTAGTTCAATTCAAATTTGTGCAATTAACTGTTGAATGACGAGAATGCTGATTATAAGTGAATCGAAATTCATAGTTTTAAATAAACAATGGAGACAAAATGCAGCATAATTTGTTAGGAAAAAAGTATTAAAAATAGTTAAATGCAAAATAATTCCTAAAGAATTATGACAAAACCTGCACTTAAGTTGAGGTGCATTAGCGATTATCCAAGGTCTATTTAAAAGATTGATTAATTTTAAAACTGAGACGAATGTGAATAAATTATGCCATATTCAGCAAACAAAAGAAAATAATAAGAAAATTACTGTCTACAGTTCTTGACTGACTGTTGACTGATTTAGTGAAATTAACGTCGTGCTTTGAAGTGTTTGGGATAGATTATCAAGGATTAAAAATTAATTTCTTTGAGAAAGGATATCAAAATTTCTTAAAATGAATACCATTCAATTAAATGCAGTAATTAATTACCTAAAATAACAGGGATGAGATAGAATCTTGATACACTTAACAAATTTCATAAATTAATATAGAATCAGATTCTATTTTGCTTAAAAGGGTCACTTACGTTTCAATTAGATAAGAATAATATCTGAACATTTTAATTCCGTGAGAAATTCTAAATACAGTTAATTACAAATGGCAAGTGAAAAATTTTTATCTACTTTTTAGTTTCTTTGAAGTTTAAATATGATGGAAATCAACGCCAACTTATAAAACAAGACCGTTTTCTGGCATCAAGAGTTATTTACAGAATATTACGATCTGATGCTCTCATTTATTGATTATTGATTGAAAATGACGCAGTACAGAAATTAGATTATGAAAAAATTATAGACTCCCAGTTAAAAGCAAGAAAAGTTATTTTTAATATTTTGATGTCTTTTAACATCTGTTTCTATATTTGTAAAATTTTATTCCAATTTTTTTGCTTTCATGAGTTTATTACCATTTCAAAAGTATTATTTTATTGTTTTTTAATATGCATTTTTGTATCCCTCTAAAAGTTAATATAATCTTTTATTATTATTTCGCATTGTAATTTCTAACATTATCATTCGAAAATGATTATTTAATTTTACTTTCTTCATCACAAAATATGTTAATAGATGGAATTTAGGATACTAATATATTTTATGATATACGTCTGTTTAAATATATTAAATTTGAACTCACTTTTTTGTTTCACAATTTATGCTACATAATATAATTACATTATTTTACATTATTAATGAAACAAAAAAGGGGAAAGTTGCCTTATTTCAAAGAGGAAGCCAGAATTCATTTTTCATTGGGTATTTGAAATAACGGAATGAAAAGGTAAATCAGATTCTTTTTTACAATTACAAACGGTAACTGCATGGTCGTTATTCGGAACAAAAATGCATTTTCCAATGTCTCAAGACACGCACAGTTACGATCGCGAAAGCTTGGAATTTGACAGCTATCATAAGAGTAACTTTTTTTTTCTTCAAAATTTATAAAATATAAGACCAGTTCAATGGTGTACAATCATAAAAAAAATTGACATTATACATACTTTGTCAATAATAAAGTAATATTATACAAAGTGTATTGCACAAATGAGGGAAAATAAATGTTACAGATGTGATAAATAACAATATAAGAATTTCCTTCAGATTAGATATCGTATATTAGAAAATGGGCCTAAAGGTTAAAAGCGCAAACAAGCTTATGTTAATTTTTTATCAAAGAGACTCAAAACAACTTAGTTCCTGTGGCCTCTATCGTCAAACTCTGCCACAACTTGTACCTAATAGTAATAAAGTATTTACCTCTTGCCTATGCGTTAAGGTAGACAGGGGTTAGCATTCACATTGCTTTATCTATTGCTGTGATCGTCATTAATACTCAATTCACTTCCTCTCGTGCATCACTTTAATTTCTTTGTAACAGTTTGACCAGATGCAACACCTTATTAATCTATCTTTTTTAAAAAAGATACTTAAATGACCGTGTGTCGCACTAATTTGTTCCTTAAACAATTCTAGGTACAATAACGGAATATTCTTCAACTCCCAATTTATTAAATTTCATCTTCACTAAAATTCATTTTTTGACGTCAAGCTTTGTTTTAAGAAATTCTGATATGAATTTCGAATAATTACATTATTCTTTTGTTGTTCCTCTACGAAACTGCTACAGTCTCAATAACTTGTTTAGGAAATCGTCGCGGAAGGCTTTAGGCAAAATTTCTTTCTTCTACGTTTTCATTATTTTTTGTAAATTTCTCATAATTTACTTTTGGGGTTATCTGCTCATCTTAACAATTCCAGCAATTTTCAATTACTTCATTTGGGATAGAGTAACTACAGCACTGATGCTCTCAGTATTCAATATGTTATTTTTATTAATTCTTTTTTAAAAGTCATTTAAATCGATCTAAATATCTAAAATATTCTGTCTTTAATGTAAACTGTCTCCAATTACCACGGCTTCCCTTGTTATTGTGTCCAAATCAGATTCCACATATATTTCAGCAACGGGTAAACAAGTCATATGATTATCAAATATACGCTGAAACCATATATATATATACCTTCGTTTGTGACATTTGTTTGATTTCTCTAAGAACAGGCATAGGTTGCAACAATTTATTTTACCACTTTTCGCATAGTGTCTAACAAACTTTTATCTTTTGCTCTCCCTATGGGAGTTAATTTCTATTTGTGAAACTCATATTTCTGACATTGAGGTCGCAAAGTTCATAGTTCACACAAACAATACAATTTGCCCTCTTATCAAAATTTATTTCCAATTTTTCGTCCTTCAAATTTGAATTCCATAGGAACTTTATTTCTTTCATGTTTGTTGTTCGGGATATTATACATTCGTATTGAATTATCATTTGCTTTAGCTTTAATGTTTTCTAATTCTAGTTTCTCAGTGACAGTTTATTTAGCATCTTCAGAATCTTCCCTCTTGCATACTAGCGTCTTTGGACAAATTGTTGATGACCATTCATAAAGGAAATATTTTTTTAAAATCCTCATTGCCCGCCTTTTAAGTCGATCGATTTTCATTAGGTTTTTGCTCAAACGTTCTCCTTTAAATCTGTCTGAATTTCATGATAGAAATCGAGACGGTATCTTTTAGTGACTTTACTAAAAATTGTCGACCATTTTCTGTGATAAGTTGAAATCTTTAAAGCAGTAAAAACTTAATATATGAATAGCCCTCTTCTTCTGTTTTCTGAGCTGTTAAATTATTTACTTCTGTCGAAAAAATACTAATAACACATATTTATTGAGGAATTGAGGAAAGGAGGATTGAGGAATTAATTGAGTACTTCTCTATTAAACCTGAGGGCATTCTAATTCCAGCTGTTTTTTTTTTTGTTTTTTTTCTACCTCAAACTTTCTCTTGGTTTTATTTTTATTAAGTTTCTTTTTCAATTCCTACTATTAATTCACACTCTCCCTATATATATTTATATATCTTGTTTAAATTTTCAATCGTTAATAAAATACTTTTTATTCATTTACTCGAGTTCAAATATATTTTTTAAAACTTGTAGTGGATGACACTTGGTGTTAATACAGTTTTTTCAAATAATAATTCATTAATTATTAAATTTAATTAATTTTCAATACTTTAAATAGAGTTTTAGCAGTTTGTAATGAATATTGAGATCAATAGGCAGTAGCTCAATCGGTAAAATGCAAGGATTTCAGTATTTTTCACTTGAAGGTGAAGAATGCGAGTTCAATTCCTGTGAAAGTAGGAATTGACTTAATTTTTTTTTAATGTATAACTTGTTCGTTAATTCTCTCACTAACAGTAGTATCAGACATATTTATAAGTTCATAATTTTTTTTAGTAATTAATGTTTTATTCGTAAATCCTTAATCGTTTCCTTTTCTAATAATGAGAGATATGAAATCGAATTTAGATTTTACCTAAAAATGCCATTTCAATTGGAAATTGCAAAATTGAGATTGCAACAGAATTTAATCTTTTTCTTAAAATATCAAGATAAATAAGCATAAGTTGTATTTGTCAGCTTTAAAGAAAGAAAAAAAAATTTTTTTCAGCACACAACCAATAAATATTCATATCCTTTCAACTATTTCTGGTATTCAGTAATGATTAAATAAAAATGTTCTCATGATACGAAATGAATTAAGTTCTGACTTTAAAAAAAAAAAAATTCTTTCTGCTTCATGGAACATTGGCTGAAAATAAAAACAAAAAAATTTGAGCGAATGTAGTTCAAACAAAGCTCGAGGTTATTCAATAAGAATTAGTATAAAAAATAAAAACAATAAAATGAGATCATTTTTTTCTTACATTTCAGATTCATAACCATAAAAAAACTTTCTTCTCAACACTATACTTGAGTTTTAATTTTACCGAAATTCTACCCATCAATGATATCAAATAAAAAATTACATCAAAATAAATATAAATACATTTATTTCTTAACGACTTCAACGGTTCATCTTATACTGAATAAATAGGAAAGAAACTCCTGCAGTAATGCATAATTATCAATTAATGGTCGTGCCTATTACTTAAACAGCGATATACAGAGTGGTTATAATTAAAGTTCCTCTTTGAAATAGTCAATGGTCATAAAATAGAAACGACTAGACCAAATGTTATCAAACTTGGTATTAGTTTAAAGGAGGCCATAAGAATTTCTTTTCCGCCAAAAGAAAAAAAAAAAGAAAAAAAAAGAAGAAGAAGAAGGGGAAAAAAAACCCACCTTACTAGCCGAGGGGGGGGGGAGAAAATGGCGCTGCATGCAATATTTTAAAGCAAAATAGGACATGAAGACATCGGTTTAAAATGTGTTTAATTATTTCTGAATCATGCTATAAAGCATGTTCAATTTGGCATCTACCATTTTTTGAAAGCAAGTTAAATTGCATTACTGCTTTCTCAACATTAGCTCCTAGCATATCAGGAGGAATGTGACTCACATGTCGGTATGTCGTATCTTTCAGTTCCACCAAATTGTTTAGATTATCACCATAAACAGTGCTTTAGAGATAACAAACATTGAACATGTTTCGTAACATGTTTCAGGAAAGATTAAACACATTTTAAATCCGTGTCTCCATGTCGTATTTTGCTTAACAATATTGATTCAGCGCCATTTCACTCTTGGTGGTAAGTTTTTGAACTCTTTTTTTTTTTTTTTTTTTGGCAGAAAAGAAATTTCTGTGATTTCCTCTAAATTATTATCAAGTTTGATAACATTTGGTCCAATAGTTTCCCTTTTATGATCATTTCAAAGTGGAACTTAAATTATAACCACCCTGTACTTCTAAAAGAATTCGTACGGCTAAGTTAAGGAATATAATCGTAAGAAATCATATAATATTACTTATGATTAAAAAAATATACATTTTTTTCTCCTCAGGATAAGAATGAAACGCAATAAAATCATAATATTTTCGGGTTGTGAAAAAATTACCAATTTTCTTAATGAATAAAATTCATGCATATTCTTTGGTTCACAGATTCCTCTTCAAAACAAAAATAAGTGAGATGAAGTTACAAATCTTCGCATTTCTGGACATTCGGATGTACAGAAATTGCTCGCACTCAGACTGAAGGGAATTTTTTGCTTTGTTCTGTTTTGCTCAGAAATAAGCAATATATTTCATGGGTCAAACTAGCTTTTTTTTTTTCCAGAACGGATGTGCTTCGTTGGGTCAATTCACGTGATGTGAAAGTCACATAACATGCAAGATTTCTTCGGAAGTTTCATACGCGTTTGAGGAGAAGATCATTCTGTCCTCCGAAAGTTTGGTCATGCGATCTTTCGGTGTATTTTCACAGTTGGATTCTGGATTATTATTCATTATGAATATTTTTAAGCTGAAGTTTGTTTTGTTTTCATATATGTTCGCTTTATTTGCTTTTTTGCAATAAAAAGAATTTCCTTTGAGAAGCAACTTGTTTTTAAGCCCAAGCTTGCGATTTTAACTCTGTAATATAGTTTCTTCTTTTTCTTCTAACGGATTCCTCCGTGAAAATATTTTATCCGTGAGAACTATTTTAGATAACAAATTGGAGTCACTCTGGTGCAAATTTAAGTATGCGGAAGTACAGATTAGCATTTCCCTTTGGATCAGCTGCGAATAAAACTGTTTACTTCTATTTAGAATGAACAAGTTTTCTGTTTTATTTATTAGGGAAGTTTCGAGCCCATTTTTGATTTACGGTGCAATTATTTATCAGTAAAAATCTTCAAAATCCTGAAAAAAAATTTTTCTTAAATTTCATAACTAGAGAATATTTTGAAAATATCAAAATGAATGTACATATTTCTGTAGCTTTCAATATTTATTGAAAATAAGATTCTAATTGAGTTAAAAATCTTAACCAAACGATTAAGTTAATTAAAATATTTTCATTTGTAACATGCCACTTTATTATTATCATGGAATCCCCTTCTCTGAATCAGAATACTAAGGCTTTTTTTTTTTTTGGAAAAACATTTTGAATTTGTAACAAACATACATAAAATTATTGTGTGTTGCAGCAAATTAAGATGGCATGAAACAATACCTAATATTAACGTGTTTTGTTATGCAATAATATATTCTATTTTGTACAGTCTTGTGTCCCTTTGTAAGTTTATTTCCAGTACTATAACCTATCACTTATCAGTATGCATCATAAGGGAAATAAAGGTAAGTATATTGTAGAAATCACTTCAATTAGAAAGCATCAAAATAAAATATGATTATATTCTCTACAAATGATTTTATGAAAAGCAACTTTTATAGCTCTGAGTAATGTAACATAAAGTAATCAATAATTTTAAAAATTTATAGTATAATCCTATCTGGAGTTTTCCGTTTAAATTCATTTTAATTTTGCCGAAAACATATAAATACAGTCAAACCTCACTTAATGAACACCGAGTATAATGAGAAGTTTGCATTAAGAGCATAACAAAATGTTAAAATGCTTAAACAAATTGTAAAATGCTTGTGGGAGTAGTCCTCCCAAAACTTTCTCGCATACTGTTCAATAAAGATCTTATCTCCCTTCCTCCACCTGAAATTGAGGATCTTGGGTAGGGCAGTGAATACCTTGCATGGCATTGGTGAGCGATAGTTACGAAATATAGATTTGTGGTGTGAATCTAGCATTTTTACCGAATCTATCATGATCATTTGTACTTTGGATGTTTCTTTGTCGGCCATTGACACCAAAAATTGACAAAAAACTACAATTGTAATCACAAAAAATGTACTGAATTTCAATGATGTAAGTCATTGTGTTTATGAGTTATTGCATTTGCATGCATACGAAAGTACAGAATGACAAACGGTCAAATGCTTGTCTGATTTGATTGAAGATTTGTTAAGTACCTATATTTTATACGCTAAACTTAAGTACCAAATCTTATCGACCTAGTTCTATGTGCTTTGTAGTTATCGAGTTCATTTGTAATCGAATAGCTAGACAAACAAATTTCCTGTAAATGGATTTCTTTCAAAATTTGATATTTTTCTTCGAAATTTGACAAATTTGGTCCTAATTCTATATACCAAATTTTAGCCATCTAGCTCCGGCGTTTTTTAATTATCGTGTTCACAGACTGACTGACAGATAGATAGAAAGACAGGCATAATGCTAAGAATGTGCTTTATGGAGGTTTCAAACGTGGAGATACGTCAAAATCTCGAGTTCGATTTTATAATAATTACAATACTTCTTCTGTAATACATCTATCTATCTATTCTTATAATAAAGCTCAATGTGTGTGTGTGTGTTGGCCCTCTAAAGGCCAGACCATTCAACCTACAGCTACCAAATTTGGCACGTGTATACCTTGGAGGCCGGGAATGTGCACCTGGGGGTTATTTTTTCAAATTTTTAATTAGAAATTTATTTATTTAAAAATTAAGCGAAATTTGGCGTGTTTCTGCTATAACTTCCGAAAATATTACCGCACAAAAAGGATTTTTACATGAAGTTAAAGATCTATCTTTTAAAGGATACCAATGTTTTAACCTTAAAATTAAATTTCTATTTTTAATAAATTTTTAAATAAATATTTTAACTATATTTTTCAACATTTTTTTTCGTACAAAATAAAAATAAAATTTAAGCTGCACGAGCACGTTTCGCATTCATGGGAAAAAATTAGCTTTTTTCAAAGTGTTGCCATCACATTGATTAAAGCTCCAACTAAAAATAAATTAAATCTTTTTGGAAATGAAATCTGCAAAAACATAATTTTCGGCAAGTATCTGTAGGAAAGGAAACAAATATAAAATATTATTTTTTCTAAAAAATAAATTCAAGAAAAATTATTTTATGATCTTTAACACTCTCTATATTATTAATCCAATAAATCAGTTATATTTTAAGGCAAGTTTTGTTTAATATGAACAGGATATCCATTCAAATCAGGGCCACACAGCTAATTTGTAAACCTTTAGTAAGACACAGATCTGCTAAAATGGTCTAAATGGAAAATGATTATATTTTATGTAACTTGATTTAATAAATGCTCTAATAAATAACGAATTTTTGATTTTACATTAAGCTTCTGCTGTGGAAAATACGAATAACAAAATGTTCTTGAAACACTAATGTTTTAAATAAAAAGAGTTAATTTCCAATTAACGAAATCAATCACTTAAACTGACTGATTTATGAAAATTTGAATATCACTATTCAATAAAAAAAAAGGATAATTTTAGATTTTCCATCGATCGTTTCAAAGAAAATACGCCAATCAGCGTGAGGGTTTCTCAAGATTAATTGGCCTAAGGTCATAAAAATGTTGAGTTTTTCTAAATTTTTAACATTCAAAACTTCATAAACAAGTCTTAGTTGATCGTGGAAAATAGAAACATTCATTCATTTATTTCAAATTTGGTGTGTCCGGATCATTTCTCAGAATATGATACCTTACTGCATTAAATTTAGACTTCATAATTTTTGAAATATATTTATAGGCCGGAACAAAATACTATTATTGATTTCATTTCAATCCTTTTGAAAGCAAAACTAAAAACTGAATTTTATGCTGAATCTAAGAAATTTTTGTTGAATTATTCTTTGAGATATTACATAAATTATGAAAAATATTTTGTAGTTCACATAAGACTTAAATACCGAGCTATTCTGTTTGCAATACTCATATTCAGTAATAATAATAATAAATAAATAACAATATAGATGATAAATAAAATAAAACGCTTGGTTTTATTAAAAAAATATCTTTATATTAATTGCAATTTCATCATTTCCACTTTAAATTAAAGTTGAAGTTTTACCGGAAATGACAACAAATTAGAAAAATATATATAGTAAATTGAAAGAAACGATCTAAACAACAGTATAAGTTTGGTATGACTATCAAAATTTGAAGATTAAAAATGTTTTGTTTGAGAATCTATTAAGAGACCAGTTACTTAAAATATTTAATTGAAAATTGTAGCGAGCGGTAAAAGTGACGAACCGGCTGGTCGCCAAAGGCGGCTAGTACTTATATAAAGCTCAATGTGTGTGTGTGTGTTGGTGCTCTACAGAAAAGACCATTTGACCTACAGCTACCAAATCTGGTACGTGTATACCTAGGAGGTCGGGAATGTGCACCTGAAGTCCCTTTTTTAGAAATTTTAATTATTAATTAAAAACTAACTTTCCCGTCAAAAAAAAAAAATCTTCATTTCCCCACCGCCAAATGAGTAAGGCTTCAGCATTTTTTTCCCACGCTAATGAGGCTTAGGCTTAGTATTTTTCGGCCGATTATTTCAAACGATTCTGTTTATTTTCTTAATGTTTGATGCATTTAAAATTAAACGTTGTTAATTAATCGATCTTTCAAATTCATTCTGAAATACTTTTGAATTAAAATAAAACATAATAAAGGAAATTAAAAATTTCTAATCTGCATAGCGTTACTCCAACTGGCGTAGAAAAATTCAAGCATTTGCGGTACCGTAACTGGCGTTGAAAATTCGCACATGCACATTGTGTTCTGATTGTTTACATGTATTTTCAACGGAAGCGGACTTGATTTAAATTATTTTTAGGTTAGTTGTGTACTTTTGTAATTAAACTGTATTTATGTTAGTTTAAGTTCATCGTTTTTAAATAATTTTTTTACCTGTTTTCGACCGATTATTTTAAACGATTCTGTTTATTTTTTTAGTGTTTGATGCATTTAAAATTAAACTTTGTTAATTAATAGACGTGCTCATGATGAATCTGAAAAAATTTTGTTCACAAATTCTTGAGATATTACATAAATTAGGAAAGATATTCTTTAGTGCCCATAAGGTTTAAATACTCAGTGACTCTGTTTTCAGTAATCATATTAAAAAAAAAATGCTTTGTTTCAGTAAAAAATATTATTATATTAATTGCAGATTAATCATTTCCACTTTAATTTAAAGCATAAATTCTACGAGAGCTAACAGAAAATTAGAGAGATACACATTACGTTATGATTGAAGGCTTTTATAATATTATGAGTGAATTGAAATTTGAAGTTTTAAAATATTTTAATGAAGAAGCTATTAAAGTAGGAATTACATAAAATATTTAATTATTAAAATTTTAACGAGCATTAAGATTGGCGAACCGGCTGGTCGCCAAATTAGGCTAGTAGGCGATAAAGTAAAATACAAGAATGAATTTCTGATATTCGAATTAAAATTGAGTTTCCCTTTTTATCAGTCAAATGTTTATTTTACTTCACGTGATATTCATTTAAAATTTTTTATTGACTACTTAATTAATAAAGGACCACGATATTATTTCTTTGCGTGATTTTTCATGAATTTGGGTATACGTGGTTTAAATATCTTTTCTGTTTGCTGCTGTTGGAGACTTTTAAATTTTCATTTATCATGTGGGAAAAAAGCTAAATAAATTAATCAGACCACTGATGCTCTTACTTTCTCTAATAAATTTTGAAAGCAGTAGTGAAAGAAAATTTGAAAATAGTACAACTGAAATAAATCTTGTATGGAAATTTAGAATTTTGAGAGAGTGTCTTGTTATTACCGTAGTTAAAATAAAATACAAATAATTTTGAAATGAACCATGATATATGATATTATGTGAATCCCGAAAACGGCTCTAACGATTTAGATTAAATTATATATATATATATATATATATATATATATATATAAAGTTTCTCTTTTTAAGTTTATCTCTATAGATGTTTTTCCAAAAGAAAACGTTATTTTACACACACACAAAAAAAAGTTTTTTTATAAGTTCAAAAGTTTTTTTTAACTCAGGGAGATATGGATGACCTACATAAGCGTACCAGAGATGAAGTAGTGGTTAGTGCTTCGGACTATCCTGCATTTTACTCATGTTTGAGCTAGCGTGTGCAATTCGATTAGACTTCGCTTATAACTTTAAACGTGCCATAGGATAGGATTTTATTTACAATTTTACAAAAAATAGATAAATAAATAAATTACCAAGCTTAGCTCGGTTTCCCAGGTATAGTATTATGTGAGCCGACTTGGTGAAATCAGTTCACATAATACCATAGTTACATGACAAACCCAACTGCGCATGTTATTGCTTTTAACTAAATATTCCATTGTATGATACAGCAGACATGCGACTATTATCCATCATTTTATTCTACCGTTACATTATGATTAATCTTAAAAGGCAAAAAAAAAGTCCGTGTGTTAATACAGTTTTTGTTAGAATTTAATAATGCTAAAGACAGTTAGCAAGTAATTATAATTTAAATAGAAAACGATATTATTAAAAAATAAAGTTCAAACTGTATTTAAAGCTCTATTGTAAGAAACAGAACTGTATTATCATCTTATATATACTGACACGAAGAAAATACAATTTTAGAAAATAATTTGGTTTACTTCAAAAGATGAAATAACAACAATAATAAAAAAAAAGCGTTCACAATCTCGTTTCAAAGATAAATATGATAACAAAATTCAAAGGAAACGAAGTACTTGTTTACTTAACTTTATACATCTAAAAAATCGTCTAGAATGATCTAAAGCGAATAATTTTTACAGAATGTTGTCAATAAATCTTTCTGAATTTTTTTATATAATTTGGTTTCTTTAAATTGATACACTTAAATCCATGTGGATCAAATCAATTTCAAAATAAGGAAAAGGAGACAGTGAAGTTTTATTTATTTCTTTTAGATTTGGTATCATAAAAAACACGCATGTTTTTTATACAAATCTATAGATTTAGATCTAACTGATTTTAGAGCAACTGGATAGACAGACTTCCTCCGGAGGGAATTTGCTCTACAAATTTGGTGTAAAGGCTGTATACCGAATTTCATCCATCTAGCGCAAAATGTTTTTTAGTTATCTTTGGCAGACATTTCCCAATAATGTGTTTTTTGAACTCAGGGAGATATATAACGTGTAGGTTCGTCCAAATCTCGAGTTCGAATTTTTTGACGTTTGCAATACTTTCTATATACTTCGTATACGAGAAAGTAAGAAGTAATTAGCTTAAGTAATTAACAAGCGATGAAGTAAAAAGTACAAGTAAGAAGTAATTAGCTTAGTAGAAGTAATTAACATACGATGTTTCGCAGAACGAATGGTGCCTTTGCTACATGCTGGCTAAACGAACGAATGGTTTGTATCAATTTGTGTTGAGCATCTGGTCGAAGAAAGCCCTTATATTTACATGGAAGAAGTTTTGACTGAATAGCATTATCGAATACGACTCCAAGGGATTTGAGCAAGTGCCCGTGGAACCGTAATTGATGAGATTTTGATTCTGGCCAAGATTCTGGTCTAGAAGTACAATAAATTTTTCCTAATGTAATGGTCACAAATACGAATAACAGTTTTGTGCTAGTAGTAAAACTGAAACCACTGAAAAACTGCCATAGATTGTCACTACAAATCACAAAAGTAACAATAGTAACTGCAATGAATTTATATAAATTATTATATGGTAATATGGTACAATAAATTTTTCCTAATGCAATGGTCACAAATATGAATTGCATTTTTGTGCTAGTAGTGAAACTGGAGCTACTGAAAAACTGTCATAGATTGTCACTACAAATCACGAATTTCTGAACTCCTCGGTTATTATGATTATGAACATATATATTAGAAATCTTGATTTCTAAGATAACATATTTCCAATTGTTGAAGAATATGTAATAAATGGGAGAAAGTTACAATAGGAAACTGTACATAACATAATAAAAGAAATATAAATAAAATACGAATCTTATAAAATGACATTGTTTTTATTTTAAAATGATTAATCCTATATTTAAAGAGTATTTAAATTGGTTTTAAAAGGTTTTGGCATCATTTTTCTATTTTGTTTAAAGCATTTTTTATTTCAATTTGTTTTAACATTTTTACTTAAAAACTCTTTTACTGAATAATATTTAAGTAAATCAACAATGTTTAAGCAATTAATTTAGATTATTAAATAATTTTAAATTATTATTATTATTATTAATAATTAATTAACTTAATTAGCAATAATATAGTAATTACTTGAATTTTAAATAAATTAAATATTAATTAAAGTAAGATAATGGTAATTTAATTATTTTTATTATACACATTTTCTTAAAAATGAACGTCCAAGTATGAATTTGATTATACTATTCAATCTTTGGGACAAGGAATGTTGACGCCATTTCGAAGCTTGGAAGGAATGGAAATAGGAATATTTTCACTTAATAGTTCTTGATTTACAATAAAATTCGAAATTCATAAAAACTGAAGCCAATTTTTTTTTAACAGAATAAGTTTTAAAAAAACAAGAATTATATACTTGCTTTTATTCCTATTTAAATCAAAATTTGAATGCTCGTACACTGTATGACCGTTCCATTTAGATAATAGGCGAAATATGAGACTTATAAGAACGAATGCAAAAACTAAACCTCAATCCGTTCTTGAAATTTTAAATAATACTGTGAGTTTCTTTTGTAAATTACATTTAAATGTATTATTAGGATTCTTAACTCTTACTTATCAATTGTATAACTCCAGTTCGTATATTTGGTTGATAATACATTTTTTTCTGCGCCTATCTAACTCAATTCCTTTTTTGGGGGTTTAGTCAAAAAATTTCTCATATAACTTTTCGATTATTCAACTTTTATATCTTATGGAATAATTTTACCTTTAATTATAATTATATATGATTTCAAATTTCTATTCATATCTGAAACAGTAAAATATGTGATGTATCACTAACTTAAATACTTAATAGTATTATAGAAAAAATTAAAGTCATTTACATAACAAATGAATGAAATTTAGAATGAGATTTGCACTCCACTTTTGTATTCTGCATATATGGCGTACCTTAGTTATCATATTATGAAACATTCCGCAATTTAAAAGCTCCTGTACAGAATACTAAATTCACAGCAAAGCATGGATAGTTATTGGTTTACATTGACCAGTAAAGAAATAGACAATAACTTTATTTATATGTTTGCAAAAAAAAGGAGTGTACTATTTCATAAGTCCTTTAACAAATGAGAACTAAACAACGATAATAGAAATATCATACATTGATAAAAAAAACGCAAAAAGAAAAAAAGAAAGTTAAAACATTTTTAACTTCCTATCAGCATGCTGTTAACCTTATCAGTAACATTACTAATTCGTTAACAATATATATATATATATAT
>JAPMOR010056544.1:206083-236724 GCA_026543865.1 Argiope aurantia | reverse complement strand
CAGACAAACTACAGCAGAAGTAAAAGTCCGTGTCCATGCCACTTACAACTACGATAAAAATAACAATTTCTTCAGTTTTTTAATTATAAAACTATCATTTAAATACAGGGTGCGGCAGAAAAACCCGGACAAACAATTTTTAACATAAGTTCATTAACAATAAATAAATTAACAAAATATAACAAATAATAATAAAAGTAGACTTTTTATAATAAATAAACAATTAGTTTTATAGTGGCCGCCTTTTGCAGCGATGCAGAGGCGCAAACGCTTATTGAAATTTTCAGCAAATGGCCGCAAGTCTTCTGCCTTTAATCTATCCCATTCCCGTCGAAGCGATTGCTTTAGAAAGCCAAAACTTTTGTGTGGTTTAGTGCAAGCCCTAGACTCCAAAATGGACCACGCACTGTAATCCACAGAATTTAGATTCCTCGAGTTTTGTGCTCCCTTTCGAGATGATATCAAGTCTGGAAAATGCGCCTTGCACCACTCTTGTGTCTTTTTGGCCTTGTGGGCTAGTGCGGAGTCTTATTGAAAGATCTAGTTTACATTGTCGAAGAGCATTTTGGTCCACGAAAGTACAAAAGCTTCTAGAATGCCCCCCCCCCCCCTGGTACACTTTATTATTATTTTAACGCCCTCATCCACAAAAACCAGAGCTGTTTTGCCGTTTCCACAAATTCCTTCCCAGATAATGAACGACATTGGATGTCGGCGATGTTAAACAATTGACGAGGTACTATGAACGTCTACAGACAAGATCCTATCGTTTTGGAAGTTATGAGCTTGTCAGAGGCTAAAGAGCTCAGTGAAAAGGAATGCCTTCCAGCCCTGACTTGCGGTCCGTGTCAGAAGTTTTCGGCATCTTTGGAACCGCAAGAATTTATTTTCTTCAGTGAGAAGCTGAATTTTTTGGAATTTGTAAGGCTACAGTCTAAGTTTTCTTTCTGCCATTTGTCGCACTGATAGGTCACTCATTCCTATTTCAAGAGTGCTCTTCCTCATGGAAACCCTCGGATTTCGCCGAGCTCGTTTTTTGATCCTTACGGTTATTGAAAGTGTTCACCGCAAGTTTTCATCCACTTCCTCAACATCGACCATCATCATTAAGCAAACAAACGAGTTCACACTGTCGTTTTCTTTTCTTAAACAACTCTAAACAACTCTAAAATAGCAGATCTTTTGCTTGACATTGTAAAAAAGCCAAAATATAATACGTAAATTTAGAGGTATATTATAAAATATTTTATAATTTAAGTGGCAGACAAAAAGAAATTCACAAATTAAAAAGAAATTAGTTAACTCCTATTCTATGATGCCATAACCTTGTACGAGTTTTTTTGCCGTACCCTGTATTATTAATTAGTAAAAGAGTGCCCGTAAATATATAATTTTTTTCGTGCTTATTTTTAATTTTCAGAACGGATGCTGACTTGCCTTAATGATATGGGGAACTGAATAATCATGAGTTCATATTTATAAATAAATTTTTGCTCTTAAAAATGATTAGATTCAAGAAGTCTCATGGACCATTTAAAGTTCATTAAATGTTTTGGTTTATTAAAATAATATTTAAAAAAACGGAAAATTATATCTAGCAGAAAGTTGAAGCACAATATCGAATTATTCTGGAAATACCGCTAGAAAACGAAACCTCGAGGCCTTGGGGAACCTAAGCAGTTACCTAATTTGCCTACTAGAAAGAAAGCTAAAGTGTACTTACTATCTGCAGGAAAACTATAGTGTACTTTGAAACTGGAAAATCAGAATAAGACTTACTTTGGACGAAAATTCGTCTTGCATTGTTTTTCTCGATAAAATTAATTCCAAATACACAATAATAATGCAGAACAATACAATAAGTTCGAATGAATAGGAAAACATGCTAAATTAACCAAAACCACTGTTAAACCACTATATAAAGCATAATGTAAATAAAGTTTCATTGAGTAAATATTTTTCATTGTTGATCTGGTGAGGGTTGCTTGAACTTCATTTTTTATTTATTATTATTTTTTGATGAGTTCAAATTATAGCTTCCTGATTTTAAAAGCGAAAAAGTGTAAAAAAAAAAAGAAGAAACTGTTGTAAAATAAGCAGGTTATATAAATTATGAAACACTCACTTCGTGTATAAGTACGTGATTCAATAATCATCGGATAAAACTGGATATATTTTGGTGCTACAATAATCTATAAATTCAGCAAGAATGTAATTGGAATAAACTGACTATTTGTTTTACTACAATTAAGTTCTGCTTAGAAACTGCATTAGAGTTAATTTGAAAACTTTGGTTAAAGACGCCAGAGGCAGTGCAAAATCTCAAGCCACGTCAATATGAGGTCAGCAGATTTTGTGTTTGCATGAAGAGCAAGCACATCAATGGTGGAAGCAACTCGAAGCCAATACTATACTGACAAATTACTAAAAAAAAAACAAAAAAAAAAAAAAAAACCCGACCTTTTGAAATCCTGAAATTTCGTTTTAGTATTTTTATCGAGCTAATACGCAGATACGCAAAGATCCAACTGTTTTTGTTTCATTTTTATTTTAACGCTTTAATTGCTTATCCATTTTAATACAATCTTTCAAAGGAAGTATTAATATTTTCATCTTACAAGCAAATAACTTAGAATTTGATTCATGTAATATCTTTGTATTTTAAATGGTACATTAGATCACATTTTAATAAAAATAAATAAACAATTTCAATAAATAAATAAAGATAATCATATACAATAAAAAAAACATGCGAAAATTTTGCCTACAAACTTTGTACTGAAGTGTTAAAATGCAAAATTCAAACCTCGACGCATTATTTTTTAATTTTTTTTTCGAATTAAATTAAATGTTTTGTCTTATGTACACTTTATATTAAAATGTGGGAATTCGTTTATGGAGAAAAATTTTAAATGCAGTCGGTGTGTATTGAAGATATTGACATGAATATTTCGCTTGTTCCAACGTTTGTGAGAAATATTTAGCTCTCTATCCAAGCTGAGGTCAATGGAATCTAGTGTTAAAGTCTCCGTCTCGAGGCCGGAGGGCTTCAACTTCGAAAATCGATTCCACTAAATCGATCCGGCATATATGCGAACTTGGTGCACGTTAAATCTAACAACGTGGATCAAACGTACCTCCCGCTGGTGTGGAAGGAAAGTTTGGAGAGAGAGGTGCCAAATGAAGCTCCATCATCATCACTTGACTGTTTTTCAAAATTACCCCTAAATAGCTCTATTGTTGCTTTCAAACGGAACGTTAATATTTCTAACCACAGTACATTCCCGAGTATCCTGTTCGCACTCGGCTTCCGTACTATCCGGCCTAGTTTTCTTTTATCGTAATCAAAGGCAAGAACTAGCAAGACAAGGCGTTGCATTGGCAACATTGCCAAGGCACTGGAGGTGGGCGTCTGCTATGATCCTCCTATATGTCATGTGCAAAATACAAGCTATGACAGGAAAAGAGCAGCGTTATGCTCGATGTTCATTGTTTCGTCTGTGTGTAACGGACTTCATTTGTTGCCGCTGTTCCTGATTATATCTGCACAGTACGTACAGTATTCGTAAATTTTTCTTAAGGTGTACTAAATGTTTTTTTCAATGTACCACAGTGAAGATTTCAGAATGGATGAAAAAGGAAAAAAAGTTGGAGTGACTATAGAGATGAAATTACGCTCTGTACAGCGTCTAAACTCTCGTATAACAGCAAAAAATATAGCTCCGGAGTTAGGAGCTATATAAACATATATTAGTTACCAGTACAGAGTTTTCTATTCATCCGTGTAATACAGACTGTTACCGGCAACTGCTTCTATGATGCACCAGACCGCGTTCACATTCTAAGTGGTTTGAAATAAATGGAAGGTTTAGTACTCAATAAGAAGTGAGAAAATACGTACAGTGAATTTGGTATAAAAACTTTATCTTCTGGTATTGGTGGGCAAAGAAATGAGTTCATAGAACTCCAACCTATCCGGTTTTTTTGTTTTCCGACTATTCCTTCCGCCACATTAGGCCGGATACTCTGGAATGTACTGTATATCCAAGCTAGTATAGAAAGAAGAGACCAAACGTCCAAGATTAACTAGGGCATCCGTGTAATACAGACTGAATTAAAAGTCATGTTTGATTTGTAAATATTTCCCATTAAAATATTAGCTGAGATTTTTTTATAAAGTAGCTTCTTTTACTATACAGAGTATATGGTCTCTCTGTGTATGAACCAGCTATACTATACAAATTAAGAATATTAACCAGACTATTTGTTTATACTTCATCTCTCACTTCTTCTATGAATTTTTTTTAATTTTATTTATTTATGTTTTGAATTTTGATCTTCCAGCCCTGTAAAAATCTGCTTAAGTGAGTCTAATAACTGCATCAAAGTATGAAAGAAAAGAACATTTTGTTCTTTGTTCCAAGAATCCCTTGAAATTCAAGTGGATTTCTGTTTCGAGTGAAACTTCCAGAAAAAATTCAACTGTTTCTCAGCTAGCGCAACAGCACAGTTTAAAAAAATTAAACGATGGCAAACTGTAATTTGATTTTGTGCTATTCGGCACAGCAATAATTCTATTAATACATTTATTTATTTTAGAAGAATGTTGTGTGTGATTGTAACACCTTGGGTCGATGCCCCCTAAAATCTTGGATCTTGTAGTTACATCATTGCTTGTTTAAAATTATACAAGTAATCAGAAAATTACTATTTAAATATATATCGAATTGACTGATCCCTTCTCGTGCGAGAAAAACTTACTTTCTAGAGTTCTACTTTTTTTTTTCTCCTTTTCTTCCGTTAACCAACTAAATGGTGATGCCTTTTCCACAGCAGCTGTGAATCTACAAAATCCTCATAATTCAAATGCACAATAACCTCTTTAATATGTCATTTAAAGGACGATATACTAATGAGAAAGGCGTACAGCTAAATCTTGATTTAACATGTGATAGACCTCTCTCTGATACAGATCAACTTTTCATTACAATTTCATGCCACTGTTGATATATTATTTTGTTTATAATGTCAGGCAATACAAATAAATTTCAAAATGACATAAAATTAAAAACCAGAAAGTAATTTATTAGTTACCTACAGGATTGAGATAGCAGCACGTTTTTGTAAGATCCTTTCTTGAGTGGCCGTATAGTCGTACATATATATTTTTTCTTTTTATTATTTTTATTGCAAAACAATAAAATGCAATTATTTCCGTATTTTAGATAAGTTTTTTTTTTAATGAAAGGATTGATAGTAATAATTTTTAGTTATTCTTTTTTTTTTCAGCGAAGTCTTTTAAAAAAATGACGTTTAATTTTTATTTCGAAAAAATTATGTTAGCTTTTCTGCCATACCACTGAATTTTAGATTTTAAAGACTTCTACTTGGATTGAATTTCTATCCTTAAAAGATTTTATTTCTATATCATGGTGAAACGCGATGAGATCTTCAGTGTTTGGAGACTTTTTTAATGCATAAAGTTTTAACCATTCCCATAGATGTCTTCTTCAAATGTGCAGATTTGAGATACAATTCAATTTAAAATTAATGCTTGTTTTGAAAAATTTTTCTTCCCGTCTTCTATTGTGGGGAATATGTTTTTATTTAAGTTTAAAGAAAAGAAAGAAAAAGTAGAGCTGTATGGAACACGTGCGACGCACTATTTTTTATTTTTTTAATAGGAACAAGTTGGAATCCAGGCAAAAAGACATACTAAAGAGGTTTCACTGCTTAATTTTTAACTTGACATTTTATGGCCTTTTTAAAATTACTCGATACAGTCATAAATTAAATTATCCTACTTTATCAAAAGAGCTTCTCAAATTAGAATTCAAGGAGATACCGAAAAATATGAGATTTACGGATTCTAAAGAGGGAAAAGTTTTACATGAAATATCGAATTTCTTTCAATAATAATATTACAGACTCTGAAATCTAATTTTGGATTGCAATGCTTATTCTAAACGTAATTTCACTTTTTAAAAAGACATTTCAGAGACTTTGGTAAATAAGATATTCATAGATTTCTACCGATTTTTTTTGTTTGTTTAAATACCAAATTATATTTAGAGGCTATATAATTGTCCCTAATTAAAACTGAGGGATAATCATGTTTAATAAGTTTGCACATCAAAAGGAATTTGCAAGGTAATCATATAAATTAGGATTAACTCTTCTTAAAAAGATGAAAGCGAATAATTTTATTTTCTTGTTATGCTAAACTTTTAACCTAATCGAAATAATAATTGTGCAGTAAAATGAATACAATTATTGAGTACAATCAAAGAATAAAGTGGAAGAACTTTGAAGCATTATTAGGCATAAAAGTTGTATCTTTTCGATAAAACCAGTCAATTCAAAATGCTAACTGAAATAGTTGGCAATTTACCATAGATTTAACAGGAATTCGATTGACTTGTTCTGAAAACGTAGAAAATAAACAATTATATTAATTGTTATTACTTTTTTATATATTTAATAACAATAATACGCACAGATATTTGTATTTTCGTCATTCTTTTTGTTTTGTATCATTAATTCTTTCAAATGTATTATAAATTTGTTACACCATTATCTTTATGCATTTGCTCTCGGTATATTTTCTTGTATCACCTTCACCACAGAAATACATAATGCTTTTAACTATTATATTTCACTTTAAAAAGTAAAAAATTACTTTTCTGTTATGTATGTTATTAAGTGTTCTTTGTCTGAACATGAGTCTGAACTTTTCTTTAAGGTGACTGCCTACATTAAAAATGGCATTTTCTGATTATATAGCTCAATTACTTTTGCAAAATCTATTAATTTAAACATTTTTCTTTCTGAAACCGTTTTACTTTTCATTTTATATCACCTAGAAGCTAAGATATAGCCAATTAAAATAAGTGCTAGCTGTTTCTAAGTAACCGAATGTCTCAGTCTGCAATTGGAAGTAGTTTAATGTACAGTTTTTAACTTATTTTTTACCCTTTTTCTTAGCTTTAAGTTATAAATATTCGTTATTACTTTTATTTATATTTAATAATAATAATACGCGGAGATATTTGTATTTTCATCAGTCTTTTTGTTTTGGAGCATTAATTCTTTCAGATGTGTTATAAATTTTTTACATCATTATCTTTATGCATTTGCTCTCGGTATATTTTTTATATCACCTTCACCACAGAAACACATAATGCTTTTAACTATTATACTTCACTTTAAAAAGTTAAAAATTACTTTTCTGTTATGTATGTTATTCAGTGCTTTTTATCTGAATATGAACTTTTCTTTAAAGTGACTGCCTGCATTGAAAATGGTATTTCCTTTCTATATAGCTCAGTTACTTTTGAAAAATCTATTAATTTAAACATTTTTCTTTCTGAAGCCGTTTTTCTTTTCATTTTATATCATCTAGAAGCTAAGATATAGCCAATTAAAATATGTGATATCTGCTTCTAAGTAACCGAATGTCTCAGTCTGCAATTAGAAGTAGTTTAAAGTGCAGTTTCTAACTTATTTTTTTACCATTTTCCTTACCCTTAAGATACAAATATTATTTTTTATGCTATGTTTCTGATATCTTTTTTCTAAGTTTTTTTATACCAATTAGCAACATCACTTTCTCAAGTTTAGTTTCAGTTATATTAACGTCCCATTTTAAAGCAACACTAGGGTTATTTAAATTCAGTGTAAGGTGACTGCCTATATTGAGTTGTCAGATGACGAGGACGACACCTGAGATGGCAGACCTCTTCAAACTTCCGCATCACACCAGCAGAAGAATGTTTCACACCGACAGATATAACGTGCAGCAGATCTGCTTACTTGGCGGTATTTTGATGGAACACCCTCTCTCGAGCATTTGTTCACATTATAATCTTCGTTTCAATTTCCTGTGAACTTCGTTTCGAAAATTGATAAAAAAATAAATAAATAAGCAACGGGACTGGGAAGAAAGAGCAAAGTAACAGATAGTTTCATCAACAAATTACAAAACTGTTATTGGATTCCCATTCGTAGCAATATTTATAATCTTAAAACACGCAATCTGAAGTCATAGCAGCTTTTGGTCGCAGCTGCCCAAGCACTAAATATTTTCTGCATGGACAACGTCAAGAAGGAGTACAAATACCACCAGACAAAGAAGAAAGGGAAAAAATTTCTTGATTGAACTTTCACAAGATATTATAAACATTATATGCAACTTTGCGATCAAAAGTTACTAAAGAAGTACCAACGTGAAATGGCGCAAAATGGCAGTGAAAGCTTTTAATGATTTTTACTTTGGAATATAGTTCCGAAATAGCATTTTTTTGAGCACTTAACAATGTCATTGGGGGCATATATAGTTATCCATCAGTTTTAGGAAGGTGGGGCTGGTATCTTAAGTGTATTAAATAAGTTGCAAGTGAATATTGGTAGTTACATTCGAGATGATCTAAAGCTTGTTGATTATGAAAATATTTGCAGATCAAAAAGACAGTCAATACCATCTGCAAAAATTCACACAAAAAATTCTGAGCTCAACGAAATAAAAAAAGGATTAATATATGAAGAAAAAGAAGGTTATCTGACAAGTGCAGAGAATTTCGGAATATTTTCTAAGGGGAAAATACTTTTTCACAGTAATTACTCGCGTTTTTCTCAAAATTCTGTGATGATTCTAGCGAAGAAGAAAATTCACGCAACGAATGCGGCGATTGATGCAAATGATTCGATTCAAAATTTATGCTTTTCATTGGATAAAAATGAGATAGTTTTAGTGAGAATGGTATTGTTGATATAATTATGTTGAGGTAATTTTTTTAGTATTATTCATATTTGAGAAATATTCTGAATATTTTTGCTTTTAAAACTATTTATTAATCTGATTTTGTTTCTGTGTTTTCCTAAACGCTTATTTCCTTTCATATTTAGCAAATTTCATTAATTAATTGTCTTTTATTTTAAAGTCCCATTTTTTTTTTTCTGTGAACAAGACTACAAAAATTTTCGGTGAACATGGCTGCATTGTTGATAATTTACCGTCTTAACATTACAACATACATCGAATAGATTTTGAGGCCCCTTCAGTGTCCGAGACAACCATCTACGACTCCTGTATGGAAAATGGCCACTAATCTCTATCCTGGTATCTCTCAAATTATGTATTCACTTTTCCTTTGAAGGAAGGGCAATTTTTCTCTCTCCAGACAACGCAAGGTCGCTTTGCTACTTTTAGAAGCGCTCCCTTTTCAGGCTGGGAGCAGACTTATAAAATTTGGCAAGCAAAAGATTACTTCTTCGGGATTTTATGCTGTGAAACTTCTTTTCTCTCCGAGGTCAAAAATTGTATTCCCATTCCTCTAGACCCACCTCCAGCTCCTCAAAAATACATGAACCTCCAGGATGGCCAGCAATTGCACCAGAATTCCATCGCCAAAAAGTTCTTTATTCTAGAATTAAAAAATTCTTTTCCTCTTACCGAATTCCAAGAATTGCATGCATCTCGAGAAATCTGGGTGATCTCTATGGATGAAGTAGAAATAAAAACTATCGAACTACATACATTGAAACAACTGACTTGTAAAGATTAATGAATGCGCACATTAAAATTTAAACAGGAAAAACAAATTAAAAGTTATTTACGACACCAATTTAATATTCTGTGACAAAATGTTATTTAGCAAATATATGACAATTCTGTCACATATTTGCTAAATAACATTTTTGAATAAAATATATTTTGAACTTCTTTTAGATAAAAGTATTAATTTATATGTCCGAATTAAATCAAGCACAGTTATTATTATTTGAAAAAAAATGAGAGTTTTTTATCTATTAGAAACGTTGTTGTTAACACAATAAAAATCAAAGATTAAAAAAAGAAATTTATTTTATTATTGGATTGAAAAAATTAAAAATGACATCTCTTCATGAAACATTTTATCTCTTTATGACTTCTAGTAAAAATTTCAAAAGTGAAAAATTCATTTTTAAATCGTTAAAAATCTGTGATCTTATTTTATAAGAAAGTTTTAAAAATCACACATTTTAATCCATAATCCATTTTCTCAGGGCTATTGCTCTTTGCAGTGACAGTCAAAATTATATTTAAATTAATTTCATTGAAATTATATTACTTTATTTATTTCCAAATTATATTATTTTGATTTTTATTTTTCATATTACATTATTTTTATTTTATACTTAGAAATGAAAACGGTTTCAATATCAACCAGAAACATCCTGAGTGAAACATTTATTTAATAAAAATCTATTTGTAGTGGGAAAATTTGTCACTTGATAAAATATTGTAATTTAAAGTAATTTTGTGTTTTTACTTAGAAGCGAAAAAATTTATCCGCACTTTTAAGAAAGGAAAATAAAAAACGCCAAAGGAGAAGAATTTTCTCAGCGCTATTTCTTTAGTGACGAGCTCTTGCGATATTGCAAACCACGTGTCCCGAAACCGGAAATACCGTTAAATAATACTTCCGGTATTCTACGTGAAATCAGCTGGTTTCTAAAACAGCTGTTATTTTTATCAGAAAATTCAAAATGGGAATTATAATTTGAAAAAAAATGGAGCGATGATTATTGACCTCCTTTGAATCTCACTAATTTCTAAAAATTCGGACAAAGGTTGTAATTCCTTTGCAAACTTCGAATCCCAGTCGATGACGTAGTCCTTACGTCACTGGAATAATATCTTCTGCACTGAAGATGGCGACTACGGTGGGAGGAGTGAATGGTGAATCGGATTCTGAATTCGGGGATGCTACGATACAACTACAGAATTTAGAAATAGATATTAGAAACACGAAAAGATCACACCATGGCGGAGGTAGCGTATCTATTTTGTAGACCTCCGATAAGCCACTTTTGCTCAGACAAATTAATCAATGGGTGTGACGTGGGCTGGACGTGCTGTCCGCACATTTCTGCTTATTCCGTACGGGGTACTGCGACTGCGGTTTGCCCGGATACGTACGTGTTCGTGTGGGTCTACTGAGGCCGAAAGCCTAAAGGCTCGAAACCGGCTACTTATGTTGCTAAAATCTTAGCCTCTTGAGCATTTTGATCCCTACTCTAATAATCCAGTAATGTGGCTACGCATACGATTTTTTTAGTGTTATTAAAATAAACGATATTTGCTCAAGCAGGGCTTTCCGATGTTGAAATATTTACTCCATAAATGTGCATAAGCTTAATTTGTAGGGGGAAACCGGGCGACTGCCACATCGCCACAATTTTCTTTTCTTTTTGTTGCTATTTAATATTGAGTTTCTAGCTTATTGATAATGGTAAGCTGTGTATTTAATAATCAGTATTTTTTGTTCAAACAGTTTATTGAATTTGTTTTCAACAATGTTTGTATGGATTAAGGGTTACTTTGTTGATTTTTGATTGGTGTAGACTTGTGACTTGGCCATGACTTCCGAAGTGCAGTACCATGATCAAGGGCAAGGTGAGTTTTGCTTAATACTTAATTCTAATTATTTTGTCTAATTAAGTTTGTGATGTTCAAGGTTTCTACTAATTTTCGCAAGGTTTTTACCAAATGAAGTCTTGCACGCAAAACATTGTTAGTCATTGCTGTTGCAATAAAAGTTTTCCAAAATCTTTTTTTTTTGTTAAAAATTAATTATTGATATTATTAATTTGAGATTGGTTTCAATTTATTCTTCATTTTTTAAAGTGATCATAAGTATATTTTAACCTTTTTATGTGACTTTTAATCCTTGATTTTTCCTTAGAAATTTCAACTATGATTGCTATATTGATGGAAATATGTTTTAGTAAATATTGTGTATATTTCTTGATGTATTTCAATTCAAAATAATTTGAAGGGTTCTTAGTTCTAAAAAGTTTATCACCGAATGTCAATTAAAAAAAATAATTTGTGATACAAATCTGCACATGGATTATATGGTTGTTTCAGATCCTGCAAACAAATTAATAAATGCATGTAGATTTTTGGAATGCAAAGATGCCAGTTTGGAATTTTGGTTATTTAATGTTTTAACATTGAGGACAGCATACATATAGTAACAGTGTATATTACTTTGTGATTTGAAAATTATTTAAAATATTTGATTTATGATTATATAATTTGAAGTATTTCAAAAGTGTATTTCGTTTCATTTTATTTAAGTGAATATAAAATGCTAATCTAGAAGTCTTTTTTGATGTTGTATCATTTTTCATTTTAACTGTTAAAAATATCTTGTAATCTTGTTATTGAATGATGTTTGTGTACTTGGGTGTATGTAAAAAAAATTTACAGATTAAAAGCATAAAAATCTTGTCCGTTGTTTTTTTCTTCATTTTGGATAGTTTAAAAATTTCATATATGTCTAATGTACATATGCTGATTTATAACAGCCTCATTATTAAATGACTGATGATGATAAATTCAGTGATTCATCCACTTCTATATTTTACTGTCATGTACTGTACAAAATACATGACATCTTAATATTTTGAAACTTAAGAAAAATTCTTATAATTTGTCAGATTTAACAGATTAAATGTAATTAAAGTTTTTGCACATTTTTTTGTCATGACTACTATGATGGTAATTTTACATTGCAGCAGATGTATAGCAAGGAAAACTACAGTATTAAAGATAATTATAACCCCTCGTTCCCTTCTCATTTGTTATAATTGGTAAATGTCGATGGCTCCTGGTGATGGTATTTTTTCACTTTATTGTATTTATCATTAAAAAAAAATCATACATACAGATGTTGAGTCTCTGTGCCACTCCTTAAGACTGATGTCCTGGATATTTATACATCCATCCACCCATCTCTATGCCACTGCAATGTAATCATGTAAAGTATAATTTTCTAGAAACATGTTAATAAAATTTTGGAACTAGGAACTTTTTAGAATTATTGTGAGGATTACTGAAGTGAATTACTATTTTTTATGTTCAAATATAGATGAATAAAAATTATTTACCTTTGGAATCTTTGCATCTTTTTGAGTTATAGGAATCAAATGAATAATTTGATTTCTATATTTTTTTGATACAAATTTTTTTAAAAAATTGAAAACTCTTGTTATTTATTATTGCAAATAATGTCTAAAATCTAAAAGTAACAGTATATAATAGTCGTAGTAAAATCTTAGTCTCTATTTAAGATAAAGTAAAATTATTTATGTCTGCTTTATGCTAACAGAATCTATAATTCTTTTCTTTTGTTACTCAGAATGTAATCAAACTGATTTTTGGATACTTTACAGTTTATTGTTAAAAATATGACAATTGAATGTTTAGAATAAATGCAGGCTCTTCAATTTTTATTTTTCGAGTAATATTTATTCAAAATTTTTAATGTTTCTGTTTTATTGATAACTGTTATTTAAGATATGATAATTTGACAAGTTTTGTAAGGTATATAGATTTTTAACTTGGAAAAGGATGTATAAGTAATTAAAATTTTTGAAATTAATTTTATTGCTATTTAAAGAAACAAGCATCTTATATTAAATTAATGCATTAATATCTAAGAACTTTTAACAGTTTTTTAAAATTATTTTACTTACTTTACTATTATTCGATTACTGCTTAATATTGCAATTGTTTTATGGATATCTGATTTTGGATATCATTATTAGTGCAGTGCTGAATTTTAAAACATATTGATTATTTATTCATTAAGAACTTTGGAGTTGAAAATGACTTGCTGTTGGCTTTTTCTTTAAGTAATCATTGTTTTAGATTTGATACAATGTTTTGATTGTATCTTGTTTTTAAGATGCCTTTCTTTTTAATTGTGTAATTAATAATTTAAGTGTAATTGTCTTTTTATCACACTGTTAGAGAATAGTTTAAAAGATGAAGAAAAAAAAAATCATAAGCTGGGTACTTTTTATGTGATGGATTGATAGTTTTATCTTCACGTTTGTGTTTAAGTTTTTAAAAGCTGAAGTGTGAGCAGCAGTTGAATGTTGGTTTTGTAATTCTTATCCTTTAGGGATATATTCGCGATATATCTTGATTATTGTGCTTAAATATTCTATTTTGCATTGCTTTCTTATACATAGTACAAAAATTATTTCCTGCATCTTGTATGAATGAAATACTTAATTGCTAAATACTTTATAATTTTGAGGTGTTAATAGGTGAAGAGCCAAATCTTAAAATAGTTTTACACATATTTTTTGCAGTTTATCTTCAACATGCTTTTTAAATTCTCTCTAGATGAAATTTCTAAAATCTTTTTTCATTATATATGATAAAGAAAAAATATACTGAATGATTCAATTTTTTACAGTATCTTATTTCTCGAGAAGATGATACAAATTTATTAAATGAATTTCTATTAACTTAACATTATCATGATCACTTACATAATGTATGTAGTGAATGTACATAATGTTGTGAAACTTCTGAAAGAATAAATTCATTAAAATAATTAAAGCTAAATATTTTAACATTGTGTTGATAGAGATATTGATGAGGATAATGGTGGAAGTATCTTTTCAAAGAAAGAAGTGTGATATTGCTGAATATTTTTAAGGTCTTTTTTTTTTCTTTCAACGCATGATGAATTTATATTAAATACAAAAGTTTGAAATTTTAATAAATTATCTTTCTTTGAGGCAATTTCTGCAAGTTGGCTTATGCAGAATCTTTTTTCAACTTCATAACTTCAGCTATAAACTATTTAATATTTTATTGAAAATCTATAATTAATCTTATAACTTCTTAAAACTTTCATAATTAACAGTAATGTTGATTAATTTGAAAGATTTTTAAAACAGTTATTTTAATTATTCAGCTATAATTAGTAGTAGCATATTGATTTTGATACCAAATTTATTCAGTTTCTTCTCTTGGATAACTACTGATTAAATATTATGGCAAGCATATGTATAAGAAGAAATAAGATATTGAAATATCTTATTTCTTCTTTTGTAGATGTATTTGGAAATATAAATAAAATAATTATATGCAAGAAATTTTTTTATAGAAATAAAAATTGCAGGAATGATCCACATAACAAAAATATATGCATATGGAACTTAGATATATTGAGAAATTGTGACAGTTCCTTAATTTAATTGACAAATTATATTGTTTATAAAATGTTTTTTTAGTTATGAACTTAATTTTTCCCCATCTCCTCTTTATTATTTAAATATTACAATATCAGCCTTTGTAGAGCTTGTGTGTTCTTGATAATAAGTTAAATTTGTAAAAAAAAAAAAAAAAAAGTATTAAGATCAATGAAAATTGTCATTTTCCAATAATCATTTCAATGCATCGGCAAAGTATCAGAGCAAATAATGTTAAGAAAGGCTTTCTAGAGTTTTAAAGTCTTGTTATAGTCTGCTTGGAAATTCATTTGAAATTCACTTGCAATGTTTGTTTGTAAAACCACAATAGGTTATGGATCATGTTATTTTAAATAAATCGGGTCATTTGAATCTCCCCTCTCTAGCGTTTCACACATATGATCTACTTAATAGCTCAATTTATTTGCAGAAGAAATATTAATTAAACAGTACATATAATTACTTTTTTTTTTTTTGAGGAAGAGGGGCTATGGTGAAATTTGTCTCTTCCTTTCTTTTATGTATTGGCCTATTATAAACATTTTTTTTCCAGAAATTTTTATTAATAAGCTTATCTTAGATTAATAATTATGTATATGTTTTCTAGTACATTGTATTGAGTTAATTGATTATTTATTGCCCATTTTCATCAAAGTTTAGTTAAGCTTGAAATACTTTTGTAGTTAACTTGAGACAATAGCTGATAAAAATTTTATTTATTCAGAAGATCATTTTGAATCCTTAAATGAAAGCATATATCATAAGCATACTATTTTATTCATTTTTTATTTTATTTTTTTCTTTTGAAGTGTTTATAAGATAGCCATTCCTTTGAAAGGTTTAGAATAGTCTCTGTAAATATCACTATAGAATATGCACTTTACTTTTATAACTCGTATTTTATTAGTAAGCTGCCAGTTTCTTTTGTCTTCTACAAATATAAGCTTCTATTTTGATGTGATAAAACTTGCTAATTGGTCTTTTTTTCTTTTTCTTTTAATATTTTTTTATGTTGACCTTTTTCTGGCCATTATTAAATCATATTAGTTTTAGTTGGCCAATCGTATATTTAATGAAATTCTTTTTGAAATCTTAAATTTTATTAAATGCATCTTAATTATTATATTAAAAAATTTTACTTTTAAAATCAGTATTGCTAATACATTTAAAACAACTGACTTGAGGCATATAACTTATTGAAAAAAATGAAATTTTAGGTACTTTTGTTCTAATCACATGCCATTGATTATTTATTAAAAATGTCATGTTAGTTTTATTGCCTAAGACATGTGATGGAGCTCTAATAGCCAAAAGTTCACCAATAGCATGCAATTCATACAGAAATGCATTTTATTTCTACAATATCTATCATTCTTGTCTTTATTTTTGCATCGCTAATTGACTGGCACATCAAATATAAATCATGACTTTATCTGTGTACTTTAAGTGCAGATACTGTTCATAACTCTTTATTATGTGGGTAATTTATTAACAATGAGAAAACTTTTCATGAAAATTTTTTTGGCATAATTATCAATAAAGGGCTTCTTTTTTAATACGCTAATAGTGTGCTATGTTGAAAGTGGAAGCAAGTTGTCTAGAGTGCACTCAATTTTTTACCACCTCCCCTATCACCATATCAAAATGTCTTGAAACCAGCAATACTTTGTTTTCCTTAGGATTGGTGAGTGAAGTATCTAACCTGTCTTATTTCTTCTCTTGTTCTTGTCTCTAACACCACTGAATACTAAAGATTTTTCTTGCAACAAACCTTTTTAAAGTTTGATAAGGTTTTTTTTTCCCTTTTTTTTTCTACGACACGTAAATTTGTTTCTGTGCCTTCTATTTTAGCTTGGGAGAATTTCCTTTTTATATATAATTTGATTTCAAAACTCAGCAATATTTCATAATAGTAATAGAGAAGATGTTTTGATTTTTATTTGAAATAAAATTATATATATCATGTATTACTTGGTCAGCAACTTGTATACAAGTGCCTTTGCGTTAGCTCTTTATATAAATGCAAAACCACTTCAAATAAACATCATCAAACTTGGGCTGTTACAGATAATAGAATAGACGAATCTTTTAATACATATGTGCTGTAATGTGTTTTCAGTGGGAGGAAAATGAAGATAAATTCTTTTAAAAGTGAATGTATTGTATTTAAGGTGACTGCCTGTGTTGAAAATGGCATTTTTCGATTATGTATATCAAAAAGAACTTTAAAAAAATCTTAATTCAAACCTTTCTTTCTAAAACATTTCTTTTTTTTTATGTCATCTAGAAACCAAGATATAATTTTAAAAAAAATGTGTGCTGTGAATTGAATATCTCAATCTACAACTGAAAATCGTTGTAAAATTCAGTCTTTAATTTATTTTTACCATTTTTCTTAATAAATTTTTAAACCAATTTTCTTAACTTCTTGATATTAATTGGCAAAATCTTCACTTCTTCAAGCATTTGTTCATATTTTAGATTTCATTGGAATTTCTTTTCGAAAATTGGATTAAAAAAATATCAAAGACTGAGAGGAAAAGGGTTAGTCAACAGATTCCATCGACAAAATTACAAAACTCTTATGGTATTCCAGTTGGTAGCACTCCTTTAGAAAGAAAGCAATCTGGAATCATTACAGCCTTTTATCATTACTGTTACAGCATTTAACATTTTATGATGGACATTGTTCAGCAATAGACAGCAGATAAAGTAAATATCAACAGGCAAAGACACAGGAAAACATTTCTTAGAAAAAAAACCATTGGACTTTTCTCAAAATATCGTAAATATTATAAAAGCAACGTGCATAAAGCTTAATGATCAAAAGTTGGTAAAAAAAATCCACTACATAGACTGACGCAAGATGCCAAATGTTTAATTAGTGCCCTGTTTTATAGCAATATTAGAACTATTTGGGATGAACCTCGTAATTTTGAACTGTGGTTAGATGACATGGATGGTACATGAGCTGGTACTCAATTACTCAAACTGCTGCACCAAATCAGCGGGAGAGAATTTGGTCCCAATAGATTAGGCAGTTCTTTGTTGGAATCGGGTTTCGAAGTCGCTGAAATCTTTAATAATTTTTGCTCTGAAATATAGTCTTGAAACAACATTTCGTTGAGCTATTTTTTTTAAAGTTAATTAAGATGGGACTGGTATACTGAGTATTCTAAATAAATTGCTAATGAATATTGGCAGTAATACGTTAGACATTTTAACATCTTTTGATTGTGAACTTATTTGCAGCTCAAAAAGACGCTCGTCACCACTTACAAAAGTCCACAGAATAAAAATGCAAACTCAGCTAAAGAAAAAAACGTTTTATGTATGAAAAAAAAGAGTTATAAATGGGGAGAATTGTAGATCATTTTCTAAGTTGAAAATACATTTTTACTATAATTAAAAAAATTAAACGCATTTTTCACAATTTGTTTTCGAAGTAAATTATCAGCCGTTAGCATAGTATCTCCAATTGTGTTTAAAAATGCTTAATGAAAATTTCAAGAACTGCTTTGTATAACTATTGTCAATAAATTGATCTAAAAATTCTGATATACATTAAATACTTTATTTATAGCCTTTTGTGTTACAAATAATTGGAAAATTTTGAAAAACTTCTATATTGTAACATATATAGACCTTTATAATATTTTTGCATTTTAATGTTTTAGATTTTAATTCACTTTGAGGATAAATATATTTGGTACCTAGTATGTAATGGAAATTATGATTAGAATTTTGTGTAGAGTGCGTTTTAGCACTCTTCGAAATTTACTTCAAATCTGTCAATTAAAACAAACTAGACACATTCAGAAATTAAAAATTATATATATAATTATCTTATGTACTATTTAATTAGAAAGCATCAACTTAAAAAATAAACTTTCTCAAGAAAAAAAAGCTGTCGAACGCAGGCAGTACCTTAATTTATGTATTGTTAATTTTGCAAATACCTGTATAAACTTCAGCATAAGAGTAGGAATATACAGAAATACATTGTAATGTCATAAGGCTACATTGCTTTAAAATGTTACTGTCGTATTTGTTTCCAGTATCAATGTATTTAATTTGCAAAATGTGCATATTTCAAGAGAAAATTCTAGATAGAAAATTCTGCACCATTTCAGCATTTACAAATACTTCCTACTCTAGCTGTAAAAATAATCCAGGGGAAAGAAATGGAACAAGTGTTCAAAGATTCATAGAAATTATTCGTTTAATTCCGAAGAACATTTCTTATAACTGTTTAGAAATTTTTCTCTGTTCATTGGTATAGAAGAAATGATTTTATTTGGGAAATTATCTGACTTTCGCTTATACAAATTATGAGGGATAATCTGATCCACATTACCTTTCTCTTATACTTTCTCACACTGTAATTGGCAAAAACTTCGATCTGTTCCCATAAAATGAAATTGTACCAGTCTATTAACTCGAAAGCGCAATGCTTTAAAAGTTTGTGGTCCTTTCATGAAAATTGCAGATTTCTTTCAGTTTGCGGTAGGAAATTTCTGTCTTCCCGTCTGATTATATATAAATAATGTAATTCAGAAACAGTGAGCTAAACGGATGAAATTTGACATACTTCTTTAGGGACGGGTTATACCGTGACCGGTGATGGCCCTTAGGACTCAACCACAGTTCCCGCTAGTGTTACTGTAGCGGCGCTCCGGTCATTCAGTTTTTTTATTCGTGTGCCTTTGGGCGAGTGGGAGATTTAGTAATATACACTCATTTATCATCATAAATTTAGATGCGAATCAAAATTATGGACCGGGTCTGTCGTAGACAGTCAGTCAATCCTTTGGCTATTTTTAAATGTAATAATTCAGAACTGCAAAATGTAAATGCATTATTGAATGGTATACAGGGTAATCGGTTAAGTCCTTTTAAGCCTTTTAAATTCAAAACGGCTTCTCGTATTTTAATTAAGTAATGTATGCATAGAATAAAGTGACTATAGGTATACGTTACATGCATTTTTCTATTTTAGACGAACCTGTTTTCAAGTCACGGAAAGCTCATAATTTTAATCGCAAGTATTTCCGCTGTTTTAACAGATAACTCCATGAAACTTTTTCTTGTGTTTTTATTATGGTATAGCATAGTTTTTCTAATTCAACTTTTTGACCGATCTCCTTTTATTTTTTTGTTATCGTAACTTTCTTATTTCTCGGCTTGGGGCGCTGTAACCTGTCTCAATAAATTCAGCATAGCAACTTTACTATAACTTCATGGTGCTTCTCTTGCTAAACGATATACTGTTTTGGATTTAAAAGGCGTAAAAGGATTATACCGATCATTGCGTATTAGAAAATTTCTTTAGTTTAAAAAAAATAAAGCAAATTAAATTAAGTTTTTCGCATCCATTTTCATATTTTCTTTTTTATTCTTTTACGAAGAATGGTATATTTCAATAGCTTCGTGGTTCAATTTTAGAATATCTTATTACTACAAAAAATTAGGTGTTATTTCACTTCGTAATTATTTTTAATTAATATTGGGTGGATTTCTTAAATTTGAATTTACTTTCTCGTGTACAAAGAGAATGTATTGTAATCACCTTAAAATTTTGACGAATCTCCATGTTCAAAGCCTCTATTAAAACCATTTTTGTAATAATGTGAAAATAATTTTAAAAACATTTTGAGACAGATAGATAAAATTTGATCTTTGAAAGAAATTTATATCTATTGAATTTTGGACGAAGTCCTTCAACAAAAAAGCTTGTGTAAGTACAAGTGAACGCGATAACTTCAAACCGAAAAGAGATGGATAAAAATTTGGTATGCAGTTTTAGGAACTGGAGTGTAGATTTATACCAAATTTTCAACCAATGTTTTCTATTGGTCTGTACATTCGCATGCATGTAAATGTGATAACTCAAAAACGCAACGACTGAGATATTACGTACGTTATTAAAATTGCAAATTTGTATCAAATTCTGGCTTAATCGATTGGAAAGAAACTATTCTTTGCATACTCTTTCTATTATACAACGAAGCACAAAATGCTTTTGTGTGGGACTGTGCCATTCTACGTGAAGATCAGAAGAGGGGGAGGGGGGGGGGGTCTTTTTACTTTGGGACTATTTCGTTCTACCCCTGTAACCGAAACCTTTGTAATAAAAATCTGAACCTTTTTGGCGTTTAGGTTTCAAAGAGACTATTTTTACATAACACTGTGCTGTCCGGCGCCACCATAGTGGTGTGTCGTATGTAAAGTATCGCTCAACGGCCAGGGACACCACAGTGGTGTTAGTGTTATTGGTGCATTAGTGAAACTTGACAATTTATAATCTCCCGATAACGTCAAAAATGCCGGCGACAAGCGAAGTAATCTTAATTAATGCTGTCGGCGCCAAGCGAAGAAATTTTTACGAGACATGTCGGACGGCAAAGTGTTAATTACAGATAAATTATCAGTAAACATTAAAAAAGCAAATGAATTTTTTAAGAAATAACTTTTGAAGAATTATCTTTTCCAACTTTTGTTGTACTAGAACCTTTGACTTGTGTGAATGAGTCGGTCTGAAGAAAAGTTGCAAGTCCAGCTACAAAATAAAGCAATTGTGCTTCTTTATCTCTTCCTACTTAACTGTATTTATTTTTATTGCTTGTATTTTGGATTTTGTGCCATTCCTATTCTTTCTTAATATGGGCATATGCACTATTTACACAGCCACTTGGACCGTTTTCCTGAAAATTTTAGTGAATCTTTAAGAAACGAGGTTAATGATTTCACCAGGATATTAAAACGATGGACGACTACTACCAAGGAAGATGGGATACGCACATGATGGCAGACTGCTGGTGGAGTTGAAAAAGAAGCTTCATCGATGGCTTTTCCCTCTATTTTTGTATATAAAATTTATGTAGTATGGTTAAAAAAAATCCGTGTTCAGTTTTTTTATTTTATCCATGAATTTAACTTTAAATAGTGTAACGTATATTTTATTAAAATGTTAGAAATGTGAGCTCCTAGGTAAAAACTAATGCCAAATTTGAATTCAGCTCCAAATAATCCTGCACAAACTGTGCAATCGAATTTTATAGAATCTGCAATCTTCAAGTTATTTTAAGATTAAGTTGAAGTCGAAATTTTTTTTAAACCTGGGGATTTAAAAATGTTTGTTTTATTTCCTTTAATTTTTTTCTCCACCAATTTAGATTTAATCTATTGTAATTTTAAAAAAGTTGTTATTGGATGTTTTGTACCTATTTCATTAGAGAAGTATTTTGATAAAATGCAAATATTAAACAGTGTGATAATGCATTTTGCTTTTTGACTGATGTCCAATGAATTCGTACAACAGCCTTAAGATATGGTATATAAAGTGTTTTTGGCTTTCCATACTTTACTATTCTTAGAAGTATTTTAGAAATAAGTTGTTCGTATCCTTTGAAAGATTAAAATATAAATGTTTAAATGATTCGTTCTACCTTCCTAAAAGTATTTTGATTCAATCAAGTTATTGAAGGAAAATTTTTCCCTTTTCAAATGAAATCCCTATCCACATTTAGAAACGTTTATAAACCCTCCATGTAATTCTCTTTTGAGCTATGGTAATCGAATTGCGAATTGTAAAAGAACATATTTAATAATCTGAGCTCTTGTGATTTTAGTTAATTTTGATTTGTCGGTAAACCCCTTTAGTTGAGCAAGGACCCACAATCCTCGTTGTGGGTTGCCATTCAATATGGTTTAAAAAAATTTCGCATATTTTAATATTAGTAACTGTATTATTATTAATTTGTTTCATAATTTCTGTATTATTTAATTTTTGTAATTATTTTTGATGTTGCTAAACTATAGTATAGGTAGCCCATAAATTTTTTTTCTGAGCTTTGTATAATTATTTTATATATAACATTCAAAGAGGCATAAAGATTTAATGTAATGCTAAATATTAAACTATTATAAGATATGAATGAAAAAAAAGAATGGGTGTTATATTTAATATTTGAAGCAGTAAAATCTATGCTTTTTTTTAATTGCATTTTCCTGCTCTTGAAAAATCAGTTTATTATAAACCATTTTACGATTTTTTTTTTTTAATGTTAGATCATGAATTCAAGTACTTAAAGAAAACTATTCCATAATTTTTTTTAAAATTGATAGATTCCAAATCGAATTCATTCTTTCTTATTTCTTAATACCCCTGACATTTAGGATTATGTAACTTTTATTAACCATTCATTATAAGTTAAAAATACTTTCCTAATACACTTAAAATATCGACAGACTTAGAAACAGTACAGGATTTTAATAAAAATGCACGAATTAAGAAAACTTACATGTAAAATCATTTTCAACTGGTAAAATCTTTGAAATATCCGTGTTTGTTGGTCGAAATATAAATTAATAAAGTTCAAGATTATGTAAAACTCCTACAGATTTCTAGTTCTTAAGGTTTACTGATCTTAAGGTTTACTTAAGGTTTACTGATTAGTTCTTGATCTAATTCTAGCTGTATCATAAAATTTAACCTTTCTCCGGATTTCTATGATAGTTTCTCCTCTCAAAACAGAAAATAATTTTTTAAATTTTAGTTTTAAAAATGAAAGAGCAAGAAATTCAGTATAAAAATCCAATGTTAGAACATGTTTTAAAAACTTTAAAATATATTGTTTCCAAAATAAACCCTTTTGTAGGTAATATACAAATTTAAACTGATTATTGATTCCTTATTTTAAAATATGTAGGGTATGCTTTCAGAATAGTGTTTCAGATGTGGGTTTTTTTTTTTTTTTTTTTTTTTTTTTTAACAAACACTTTTAACTTTATAGATTCAATGTTATTTCAATGTTCAAAAATGTTATTTTAAAATTACACGATGACAACGAAATTAGAATGGTGCTTTCGATTTAATAATACTATGTTTTTTTGAGCTAAACTTTAGGTTTTGTGGAAATATTTGGATTTTTAAAGTGAATTTTATAAGTATTTATTTCCGTTTTGATGATTAGTAAGCTCACGTGACAATAAAATTAAGAGATGTTCGATGAAATATTTTCTATCGTATATTATGCAGCTTTAAATTGATAAATATTTACATTATTGATTATGGAAATATTTTCAAAATTAATACACTAATCAGACATGTTTTAATCTGTTCCGTCCCTGAAAAATTCGCCCTCGAAAGTTTGTGTGAAACGCAGCTACAGTTTATTTTTTTAAAGCAACCAAATATTGGTTTAGGTTTACTTTTTTGCCATATTGCGGTTCTAATCTAGGACAACTTCCTCTACAGCTTTTTCTCAAATATGTTTAAGTAAGAAAAAAAGCTTCTCAGCAATATTTTTCTGAGAAAACAACGATTACAGGAGTACCAACTATTATCAATTTATTTCACGCCTGCAATCCCTTGTCTACATTTTGTCGGTTCTAATCTAGGGCAACCTCCTCTACAGCTTTTTCTCAAATATGTTTAAGTAAGAAAAAAAGCTTCTCAGCAATATTTTTCTTAGAAAACCACGATTACAGGAGTACCAACTATTATCAATTTATTTCACGCCTGCAATCCCTTGTCTACATTTTGTCGGTAATGAATTGCATTCAATCTAAGATGTTCGAGGATGTACCTTGACGATCTGTTTAAGATAAGAAACAGCAACGCACACGAGTAGTATAAATGATTGGTGGGCGTTTAATAAAGGGAAAAACGGATGGAAATGGGAAATGATTGATAGCCCGTTCCCATTGTACGATTATTCAAAAGAGCATATTGAACTGAAGTGATTTTTTGGAAATGATATAGTTTTATCAACTGAAATGATCTGCTACTCCTAATGACTCTTGATAATAATTGAAAATTGGAAGTCATTATCCAGTTTAATTATTGTTGTGCCTATTACAATTGAAGATCGCCCCCAAATGAATAAATTGTTACCTCAGACCTAGAAATACATATGGAATTAATTAGATATACAGTAGTGGTCAAAATTATGGAACCTTTAGAAAAAAGCACGTTTTGGAGATTTAATGTAATTAAATTATTACAGTAATATGTAGTAATACCATTACACTATACATCATTTTAAAGGTAAGTTTACCAGGAATGTAATTCATTAAATTATGTTGAATTATTATTTTTAAGTTATGGCTAAATAATGAGAAAAAAAAACTTGTTGAAGTCGATAAGGTATAGCTGTTTTATCCCTATATGAATGTAGATAATGAGTAGGATTGATTAGACAAGCAATAAGGTAGTACCTTGTTATTAGAATTCAGCGATTGACGCTGGAACTAATATATATTTATTTTTCATGATTGTGTGTATTCTTCCATTTTGTGATTTGTCAAAATGTTTAAAAAAAAGTAAATAAATAAAAGAAATGGCACAACTAGTTGACTGGTCACACAAAAATCATTACAAAATTTTCATTATAAAGAAAGGCATTCATTATAAGGAAAATTAGTGGTGATCTAACTAAAGGCAATATTTCTAAATTTCTGATGTTAATTCAATCACCCGAAAATGAAATTAGTGAAGGCAGGAAAAGGAACATTACACCAAATGTCGATAGCATAAGTAAGACTGTGTCTATGTGATAAAAGAAAATCAATGGAAACATATAGAGTGGCATGGCATTTAAATGGAATTTCCAATTTTATAGATGTATCAAAATGTCCTCAAGGTTCGCTGAATTTTTTAATGAACTGCATTAGATAAGTAATGCATGTTTTTGTTTTTTTTGAAAAAGTAGTATTAATTTTAAGATTTATGGATGAGACTTTTGCTCAGAAATTCATTAATTGTGCACTGTTAATGATTTGTAAGCGAAATATTCCTGTGATAAATTGTGCAAACATTTAGAAAATGTTCTCAATGTTATTTAAATTACTAGCCGCCTTTTGGCATAGTTAACCCGGTTAAATTATGAATATGGAGTGCATTTTTAAGAATATTTCGCCTTATTTGATACTATCGAAAAAATGAATCAATGCTACTGTTACTTTCGTGGTTGCAAATTGAAAAGTGTATATACTACTAAATAAAAGCTTGAAGTTAAAATCCTATTTTCGAGTTAATGTCCAAAGAAATGCTGAATTTGAATTTCAGCATAACATTAAATATACAGTAGCGATGCTCATGACCATCATGTTTTGATCAAATAGCGAAAACTAGAAATCCTTTATTTAAAGGATTACTGGTAAAACCTTGTTTTAAGCCAATCAACTTCAATTTATTATAGTTACAAACTGTATGTTGCATTTGAAAATTTTATTAAAAATAGATAATTCAAAAGGTATATTTTTAAGTTTGAGGATTAGATTTTTATAATTTTCTTTAATAAGTGTGGAAACAATCACAAATGGCATTCTTGCGTTTTTCTTAAGGAATTAGGAAGACTTCATAAAACATATTGAGCTTTCTAATGTGCTTGTTGCGTTTTTGATCTTTTGCGGAAATGAAAGGTTTTTCTGATAAGATAAAGCGCCCGGAACGAAAATTTCATCAAAAAATATTAGGTCAATCAGATAAAACAGTGCAGACTTTTTTACACTATTTTAGCCGCATTTTTTTTTTCTTCTAAGTCATGTTGTTTTTGAAGACGACATTGTATTGCACATTAAGCGTAGTAATGTTTGTCTTGGTTTTTTTAGGCTAGTTTTCTTTAATGTGCCTGAAGGAAAATACATGCATGCAGTTTTTAAGTAAAGAAGTATGTTCGTTGCAGGATCATGCTTTGCTTCGGAATGATGCCCCTCTTCTATAGTGATACAATTTAGTTTTTTGCTCATGGAGCTATCATTAAATTGAATGAGGAATTTTCGTTTTCATTTTTTAGACTCTTTAAGAATCATTGATAGTAATGTACTAGTTCATATAAGCCTATAATTTGAATTTATTTTATTTATTCGAAGTCAAAATTGAAAATTGTGAAGCTGCATTTCTGAATTTTTTTCGTTAGTTAAATACTTACGGGTATTATATCCTAAGTGATTGCCAGTTAATGATTTATTAGGCCCTTATTTCACTCTTGGACTTTATTGCTGTACAGTGTATTCAGTAATATATATATATAGATGTATATATATATATATTTGGTTTTGCCATCGTTTCTTGGATTATTAAAATTTGAAAAAAATCATTGTTGCTGTTATTTTATTCATTAAAAGTTCTTGTTGTTTATTTAGTAGCTATATATTATTTGTCACTCTTCTGCTATATTTTTTTATGGTCAGTTTTTATTAATTCGAATTTCCGTTGTAATTTCGACATCTTCGAATTAGTTAAGTTTAAATTTGTTCATATATCCAAATTTTAAAAATCTTAAAAAAACTTTTAAATATCTTTAAATTTTTTACAGAATTAATGCTTCTAATAAATTTTAAATATCTTTTAAAATAAAAGGTCAAATTAGTACATAATAAACTGATTCTTTCCAAGAAGAGAAACTACTGAAAAGATGCACGAACCAAATAAATAAAATAAGACATTACATTAGCATCAATGTTCAGTAATAAATACACCGTCTTATTTTTATTTTATACTTAAGCCTATTTCAATATTTAATAGTAAGATAATTCTCTATCTGAGTTTTAGGACTTCTGAAATGCTGCATTGAAAATAATACTTTATTGAATAGTTACACTCAAAATAATTTTACCAAACAAAGGTAAACATATTTTTTGTTATAAAGCTAATATTTAAGTTCTTTCAAGTATATTTTTATTAATATTTAGAAATGCGAATTACGAATGTAAAATTATTGTATTATCAATGTGGATCGATTAAATTAATTTGAAATTACATTATTACTATACAATGTATAATTAGAATATAATTTTAGTTATTAAAATATGCAAAATTATCCATATCTTCTTAAATTTAATGCCTGACAGGATTAACTCTTAAAGTTGAGGCATATATGCAGATAAATCTATCTGGTATTTGGAAAATATGAAACAAAAATAACATTAAGTAAATAAAAGCATTGAGACATGCTTCTTTATCGAAATTCATATAATTCCCTTTTTCCTGCTTTCTACGTGAATGTTTTTAATTTCATTTTTCATTATCAAATAAAAGTAAACCGACAAGCTAAAAAAGATTGATTTTTAAATAAGACACATATACATAGAAATAGTGATTCATTTTTCTGACGAAAATGCGTTTTTAACGTTGACAGATATCTTGGATAAATTTATGTATACAAAAATACATGCAAAAAGTTTTCATTTTGTTGTGGCAAAAAGGGAAAGTGGTTCAAAGTATTAACTAATACTGCATATTCTTTACAGACGGCAATATGTAGGCAAATGTAAAAGCATAAAAAAAATAAATCCACTTGAAATCGAGTTCGAAACAGTCAAGACTAAAGGATCAAAGTTGTAACCTCCTCTTACCGTGTTAGATTGTAGTGGCGCCATCTTGTGTAAACTTCAGAAAATAATTTCTTACACGGAAAGCGTTAAGCCGTTATTATTTTGTCTAGTCCTACCGCCCTTCATCCTCGTCTCCTTTAAGGTTTGAGTTTTTACACATTTATAATGACAAAAGAACTGTCAAGCTTTCGTTATTTTTTCGTTTTCAGTGGATGAAAAAAGAAAATGTTTCAAAATTTGATGCAATTGATACGGATTTGCTTTTATTTTTCTGAAATTTGGTAATGCTGATTTTTTTTTTAGATAACCCACTACTCTTAATTGTTTTTTCCCTCAACACTCTTTACTATTAGGTAATATTTTTTATATGTATATAAATTATCTTCTAAAAATGTATAATTCTTCTAAATATATAACTTTTCTAAAAATGTATAATTTTTCTTGTTTTATATTTTTTTCAAAAATACTTTATTTTGTATTAAAGATTACTTTTAATGGATAAATGTTTATTTATCCGTTTTATTTCAGTTTATATGATTGGAATTTATGTTCCGCTTTTTTCAAAATTTCACGCTGTTTTAATTTTTTTTTCTTTGCCTTTTTTATTCACGTACCTTTTTTTTAAATTTTCAAATATACAACATTTTGTGTTAATTTAAAAAATCATGCATTTAAGTAAATTTAAAAAAAAATTATGAAATTATTATTTTTCTGTTTTTAAGATGTTTTAAGATTTTTTTAGTGGCAATTTTTCAATCTTTAACTGTTTTTGTTATGTAACCCTTTTTTATTTCATTTTTCCCTTCATTTTAATTTTTCATATTTAATTTTAATTTTCAATTTCTTTATTTCATAATATGCCAAAACGTTGATAGATAACTAGAAATAAATTGATAATTAGCTAGAATTTTAATATTCAGAAACATAGTATTTTATTTGAGTGTTGGTTATTTTTTTCATTTCGTTTATATTAATGATAATATATAACGTTTACTTTTATCGGATTGTTATTTTATTATTGAATGAAAATTGGAAGACTTTTTCTAAAATTTTTGAAGTATTACATCTTTTTTCCGTAAATAAACTTACCCTCAAAAATATATATTTATTGTTACACTTCATATTACTTTTCGTCTCATTTTGATTTTTGAAATAGTAAATTGTATGAAAGTCTCTTTAATGTTAATTACTTTTGAAATTTAATTAATCTAAGCTACCTATTGTTAAAATTCTTGTATATATTTGAATTAAGTCTGCCAATAATACCGTTAAAATACGAATATAAATTTGTTATTCATAAGTAGAATTAATTTTTCAAGGTCAAGGCTTTAGATTTCGAATTTGAGTTTTATTAACACTAAACCTACCGGCATTTCACCGATACATTGGAACTGCCATTGGAAGGCGGTCATTTGACCGGCTCGTGGTAGCTTTAGTGTTAAAACTACTTAATTTTATTTGTTAAAGGCATTATAATGTCGTTTTCCTTTTCCATTTCTTATTGGAGAACGAAAGTAACTGACATTTTCTAAATCAACAATGAAAAAGGTAATTTTTTTTTAAATGCCACATTATTGAAAAAAAGGAATATGATAAATTGTAAAATGCAAGCATTGTTTTGGCATTAATATACTTTATTTAAGAGGTTGTAATATAATTATTTTCTAACTATTTTTATTGAAAAAAAAACCCTTATAGTTTTATTATTTAAAAGGAAAATTCCTTTTATTTGGAGTCTTTCTAATTAATCATTATGATAAGGGATGCTATTTATAATTGAAAATAATTAAATCACGATACGCCAAGAAATATCGATATATGTTGGATGATATATCGATCGCGATTCATTATTTAATATCTCAACTTCGAATAAAATGTTTTTAGCTTCATGGAATATCATATGTATATTTCTATTTAAAAAATATCACCATGTTTTTAGTGTTAATTAAGTTAAATTGACTAATTAATTAATTAGTTAAAATTAATTAATCATTTTCTCTTTTTCATTTTGTTACTATACCTTAAAATAAAACTGATTTTCTGAGGTGATATACGAATCTTGATGGATTGCTTACAGCTGTTTTAATTTCGACGGATAAAATTTTTTTCAATAGTTATACAAATGCCAGGGTAAAAGCTTTTGATCTTGTCGCCGGAAATCAAAACAAGATGGGTAAATTTTGTTTTCATTGAAGGGGTTTCATCTACCAATGAGTATGCCTGTTTTGTTTTCATCTACTAATGCGTATGCCTGTTTTGTT
>JAPMOR010056544.1:115470-206073 GCA_026543865.1 Argiope aurantia | reverse complement strand
CTACTAATGCGTATGCCTGTTTTGTTTTCATCTACTAATGCGTATGCTAATTTGTTAATTTTACTAATGAGTGAAATTTTATATATTAGTAAGTTATAATATTTTAGTAATAATGAAATTTTTTCTTAATTGATAAAAAAATCATTTTAATCTTTTACTATGCAATCATTTTATTGTTCAATTACACTTGGTGAATCTAGAAGATGTCCTGTCTAAATGGGCTGTTATCCTGTTAACAGATTAACTAACGAAAGTTACAGTAGGAAATCTCATGCACATTTTCAGAGTTCTTAAGAAACAGAAAAAAATTATTATTTGTATGACACTTTAGATATAAATGTATTATAACATTTGCAATGGAATTTTCTCTATCCAAAATAATCATAAATTAAAAAATACTTACTAAACTCGGTTTGAAACAAATAGCGATCCACTAACAGAAAAAAATCTGATATTATCCACAAACTAAAAAAAAAAAAAGAATTTTATAAAATAATATGCCAAATATATATAAACGCCAAGAAGTAAAATAAATATAATTAAATGAAAAATAAAAAAGAATAAGTTTATACAAATAGTGGCTGAGATATTTAAAATATTGTAGAATTATTACTTAAAAGAAAATCTATCGCCAAAACGGTAACATTTAATTCTCAAAACGAGAAAAGCAATAGCGAGTACAAAATAAAAATGATGCTGAAATCAAGTCATAGCAGAATTCAATTCATTATTTTTTTTTCTACAATCCTAAAAAAATGAAACTTGCGATCCATTACTACATAATGCTAAAGAACACTCAAATTAAAACTAATCCATAAAATCGGATTGAAACAAATGGTGATCTACTAACAGAAAAAAATTTGGAAAATAAAAAAAACAGAATAAAACAAAATAAAAAAACTCAGTGTTAGTCGTGCACTTTCATAAACACTTCCGGATTTGTTCGCATTCACTTCAAGGTTCGCTGGCAGTAATTTTTTTTTTTTAAGACTTCAAATTAGAAGTTAGCTAGATTGCAAAGAGCGTTACCGTATTATGTTGACAATTATTATATAAAGAGACGCAATGCTGAATAAAGGAAAAGGAACTGAAAAACAAATTTGGAGCTTACATTTTTTTAATAAAATTAATTGGTTTAAATACTTACCTATTTGAAGTTGTATATTCATCAAATAAATATTAATATAAACTATCCATAAAAGGAATATACATATGTATCATTGCGCACTGAGCTTACAACATTTCCATGATTATATTTCACTCTTCATCATGACCTCATTTATGGGAGAATATTCTATATACTTAGCTGTACATTGATTAGTATTCGTGTATGGTATTCTAATTGCAATGTCTGAAAAAAAAATCAAATTTTAGAAAGTGACTTTATTATTTTTATGTGAATGACCTTAATTATAATTAGTTTTACATAATTACAACATGCCGACATGTTCAATTTTAATGTTTTAAATTATTTTTTTAAAAGACTTACATGGTGGTCAGTGATATAACATAGAATTGTATCTTTGAGATTCAGTATTGTACCTTTGACCTGAAAAACAAATATATATGGAAAAAATTACTTTTAATCGCATAAAACAAAAAGATAATGATATAATTCGTCCTTCATTAACAAAATTTATTCCTTTTAAATTATATTCATTATTTTACTCTTTAATGAGTGAGAAACTTTAATCAATTTTACAATTTGAAAGGAAAAAAAAATCTTTTCTTTTTTTAATGGTGTTGTGGTGGTCGATTGTACAAAACTAGGTTCGAAATGACTGCTTCTTTGCACTTTTGTTGATAATTCATGAAAGATCTACCTTTTGACTTTCTCCCCTACAAAGAGGAACTGTTCTTATCAAAAAAAAATTCTAACTCGGGATTTCGACGAATTTCAGATTTTTTTTTGAGTCCGTAAAATATGTTATTTGTAATTATGTCTGTCTACGAAGACTTTAACTCTTAAAACACTTAACAAAGAATTCGTAAATTTTTATCAAAATTTGTATGAAACCCATTCACGAGAAGTTTGTTTGAGTACAAGTGTAAGCGCTATTACTAAATAGCTAGATTGTTAAATTTGATGTACTGTTTTAACACTTGAAGTACAGATCTGCTTCAATTTTAAAATAATTCGTCCAGGGGCTTCAATTATTGGAAAATAATTAACGAAAATACATACTCGATTTTCTTTATTATACTACAAAGCACAAAATGCTCATGTCTGGGATTATCAAAATTTACATTTTGAACCTAGAAACGAATAGAACCTTTGCTGGTTACTTCAGAAACTTTATTCTCGGCAAGTTTAACAAAACAATTTGTTTACATTGCTCGGCAGTTTTTCATCATTGCACGTAGGAAAGGTAGCTCCGCTATCTAAACACCAGGAGCTTGTGCTATTCTCGTTATAACTATTAATGAAAAAATATAGCACACGTTGCATATTCTTCAATTCAACAATTATGCACTAAAACTTCAAAATAGCCACTGGATTCATGAGGCGTAAATAAGAGACAAGGGGGGCACAATTGTGGAATAACAAAATCAATTAAAAAATAAAACAAAGGATTTTTCATGCATTTGGATTTCGTTTCGATTGAACCAAAGTAAATTAGAAAATAGATGCTATTTTATGTTAATAAGAAAAGAAATATGGGGAATCAGAAAAAAATTCGAATTAAAAACTGTATTGTCATTGAATCTCTTCAGTCGATCATCTGACGATATTCAGTGCTTTTGAAGCACTGGAAGAGATAAATCAAATCTCAAAATTTCAATGTCTCAGTGCTGCTTTTCCTTTCTGTTTTATTAACTGAAATTAGTGCTGTACTTTTTCGAAATATATCAATCCATGAGATGAAGCAGAAAAATATATGTGCAAATGTTATATTTATTAAAATGACCGTAATGGTGCAATTAATTGCTAAATTTTTTGAATGAGATTTTTCAATTTTATTTTTTATATTAGATACTAGAAAAGCTAACAGCAAAACAATATAGGTTTCTTTCATCAATGAACTTTTTAATCAATAAAAATGTAGCAACAATCAGAAACTGAAATTCAGAGATATTAGAAGTAAACCAAAATTTATAAAATCGTTTTCATAAAACAGATTTCTATTTGAATTTTTTTTATAATTGAAAATATATAATGATTTGGAAAAGCAATCCAATTTAAGAGAATGTCCTAGCAGGGTAATTGGAGGAGTAACTAGAAATAGTGACTGTAAAGCCCACTAGTGAAACTTTATTGAACTGAAATGAAAAGCATGTACTTTAGTGAACAACCTCTAGAGGAAGAAGGAAAACATTACGCTTTTTGTAGTATCAGATGACGTTTGTTTACTTTAGTTGCAACTGTCTTCAGAAAAAATGAAACTGAAATTTTCTGAGAGTTTAGTTGTCCGTCCTATTCTATGGTTATTTTTACGGTAAAATGCTAAGTTATATATTTCTTGGATATGTTGGATATAACGCTTACGAAGGGACTTCAGTTTTCGCTTTTGGATTTTCAAGTTCTTGTGCTCAATTACTGTTGACTATTTTCAATGCGAGGTTATTGGGAAAAGGTTTTTAATGCGGCAAAAACATATTTATGTGTTTGGTATAGTTTATTATATGATAAGCCTGGCCGATTCTTCTTAGCATGCGTGTACTAAGTCGGCCGCACGCAGAAAGTTGCAGTTGCCGCCTTCAGCAAAACACAAGTCTGGTCCTAAGTTTCTCTTTAACTGTTGAATGTCAATAAAGCCGCGTTTCTCCGACCTGTGGTCTGCAGACATGGCATTGTCGGTAAACTGGTCAGACATCAAAGAACCCCGGAAAAACGCAAGTGAGGGGCAAGGAGGGAAAGTGTGCTATGTCTGCAGACCCACAGGTCGTAGGAACGTGGCTTCCTCCACTCTGCTTCAACATCCGGGGAAAACTGAATGACCCTTATTGTCGCACTAGCACAATGATTGTGTCCTAATGGCCACCACCGGCAACAGTACAATTCATCCATCAGGATATATCCTGCCATCGGTATGTAGATAGCGAACCTTACACCATTTCTTTACCCGCTAAGGAAGCGAAAACCAAGCACCATATCGGAAACTTATCATTCCCATTTTTATTGTGCTTAGGCTTAACTTGTCTTAAAAGAAAATGGGCTACTCGTATCGTCCGAGTTGTGGCAACTGAAGGTTGCAGGACCCAGTTTTTGAAAGAGTTTGTTTTTACAATCAATTTTCTTTCTTATAATTACATTTTAAAACCATGGAATGTAATTTATAAGAATGAAAAGTTATTATTATGGTTCTAACTTTTTTATAAAATTAATCATAACTTTCAAAAATTGAAATTTAAGGCATACCAATTTGTGAGAGAGACCTCGCCTTTTAGTTTCTCCTAGAGAGCAACTGAAATTCAGCGCATTGCATTATCGATAGCTTTTTGAATCTTAATGTTAATCAACTGGAATTTTTATATAAGTTGCCCTATATATATGGCTTTGAAATTGTGAAAGTAAATAGATTTCGCGTGCAAGCATTTGAAAGTTATTTACTAAAAATTCTCACATTTTTTTCATTATTTATAGAATTAATTTTAAATAGTCCAACTTTCAAGAGGGGGGGGGGAGAATTATCTTCTCTGTGCGATGAAATCTTATTTCTTGGTTCAGGAATTTAGTATGGAAGCAAACATCGTTTTTTGTTTTTTCTAAAACATGCAATCTGAGAAAGGTAATGTCTATGTTTCCTGACATTAAAAAGGTTAAATATTTTCTATCACAATACCGTCCAAGACTGGTATCCAGATAATTACCAACTCCATTCCCCCTTTTTGCTTTCTGTTGCTTATGCTACTGTTTAAAATATAGACATGTGCAAGCTTTTTCAGTTAGTTCCATTTACATTATATTTATAACTTGAATCTATGTACTCTGATTATTTCCTTTATTCTCAAAATGAAATTAAATAACCCAAAATTCGACCAACTCATCTTATTTTGACGAATCAAGCTGAATATATATCGTATTCGAAAATAAATGGTCGATAATTAAATAGTTTCTGTATTAGTTTATTGAAAATTACATATGATGTATTTAAACGATTTCTAAGCTAAATTTCTGATTTTTTTTTTTTCATTCGACATGTTTCCTCGTTCAAGTTACAAATTTTCATGCAGCTGATTTGCATTTAATTGTTTGTCATTAGCCGACTAATCGCATTCATTATATAGCTTGGTATGCGCAGTATGTCAAAGAATGGGTTTCTAACATAAAATAAGGAATTAAAATTTTTTTTTGTTTTTTTTTTTAAATTCAAAATAGGCTATCCGTCTTCAATAAACTTATTATAACTATCTAATAAATATTTAAATGTTTATTTCATTTCACTTTTGCAATGGTTCACGATGCACTTCTTGTAGATATTTGTATGGTTGAAATATTATCTGAACAGAATCTTTATAATTTAAGTTTTAAGAGTATAGAGAAGTTGGATGGTGCTAAATCAGGCGAATAGGGTGAACAATTCAACACCAGACGTTATTTTATTTTTTTGTCAAATGAGCAGTTCCGAGATGTAAACAAGCCTATTATGATGCAGTAAAAAACTGTTGTTTTCGTCCCATATTCTCAACGAGCTTTTATTATCAATTGTTTGAAAATATTTCAGTAATACTCGCCAGTATTTGTCTGTCTAGTTGGAACAATATCTTTTTATCGAAGAAGGAAATGAGCGTCATTTTGATTTTATATAAAAATTTTCTTCGTTTTTGATAATGGGGAGTCATCTCTTTATTTCAGAGTCGTATAGAAAATGCCGTATTTCATCTGTTAGCAGAAATAGGATGCTCGTTTCATATTGGGTTTTTCTTTCCATCCGAATGCGTGTACACAAACTGTTGATGATTCGAACCCCGTTGGCAACGATTTATCATATGAAATAAAATGATGCTCCCAATTATTTATGCAAGATGTTATTTGACGGTTTTATGCAAATGTTTTTTCACTCTATCTGAGAGCACTCGTATGCGCATACTTAGACGTAGATTCAGATTCTTTTTTTCCCCCACTTGTGTTCGTAGTCTGTGTTGGTGTAATATGTGATATTTTATAATGTATTAAATGTTTGTTTGTCGCAAGAAATAAAAGTCTGTGTTTTTAAGAAGTCTTCTCGACCTGCAACATTTTACAAGCACCAGTCGCATGCATTTTTCACTGCTATTATTTGAACAATTTACTCTGCGGGCCTTACAGACGATTGATCTTGACAATTACAGGGTTTGAACCCAAATATCGTCTGACAACTGAGGTTATGGGCCCAGGCCCAACGAATTGCAGTATGTGACTAAACGCTGGATTATAAGAGTCGAAGAAGCTTATTCGACGGCAGATCGGACTTTTTGCCTGAAGTTTTCCCGTGTAGAAAAATCTAGACATAACGGATGCTAAGCATGAATGACACCGGGGAGATCAACTTTAGGATACGACCTTTAGACGATTAGAATTGCCCGCAGTGGAGCAAAGAAATTAAAGTTATACTTCTTGAACGGAATTACGGAAAATAATTACGGAAAAGGAGGTCGAACCGGACATAAAAGATGTAAAGTTGGTAAATGACATTAAAATAAGGCGAAATAAGGCTTTCGCTACGATTTTTATGAACGTCAGCAACGGTCTACGCCCGATAATAGAAAATGTGCAAGACCCAGTCTAGCATGGAAAAAATTAAGACTACTTCCAGCCCGATTCAAGAGCCAAGACGATGGCACTTAAAAATGAATTTTATAATCTTCGCCCAGAACCACATGAAAAAATAGCCATCTATGGAAGTAAACTCGAAAGGATTGCAGAACAACTTCAAGAATGCGGACAGACCATAGACGAACAAGATAGACGTTTTCAAATCTTGCGTTTTCTGCCTGATGAAATGGAGAATGTGATACAAAACATCTACCGCTGGGAGGAAAAGGACTTTAAAATTTTTAAAGTATTGGATGAATTGATTCGGGAGGAAGGAAAATTTCATCAAAGGAAAGCTGACCGGCCAACTGCTACATACGCGACAACCACAAGAAAGCAAGGATACAAGGACAATCTCGTGTGTTTCCATTGCAATAGAAAAGGACATTTTAAAAGAGACTGCCCTTTGCGAAAGAAGGAACAGGAGACATAACCCAGGACAGAAAGGCGAAAGAAAGAGCGAGGTAATACTGCTTCAAGGTCCCGAAGTGGGGAGAGTTTGTTAATGAAGGTGTTAACTACTGAGATGCAACAACAACCTTGGATTTTTGATACAGCGGCGACCTCTCACTTTTGCAACTCAAGGGAGATGTTCCTGGATGATTTCGTCACCATCAACAACCATATTTTGACTGGAGCAGTGGATGGTCAAACCACAGTCATCAAAGGAAAAGGTACTGTAAAATTAATTTTTAGTCATGTTGAATTATTACTCAGAGAGGTAATGTATACACCTAAGTTACGTAGGAATTTAATCTCAGAACCATGTATTGACCAAAAGGGTGCTAAATTTGTAGGCAATAACGGAAAAATACATTTTTAGGAAAAATGGGAAGTTATGTACTACCAAACTGTATAATGGGCTTTATTATACATTTCCTGATAAATGTTTAAATTTAAGTGATGACGATAATGAGTATAAAAGTGATAGTATACATAATGTGAATGAAATCTGTAATTTAAATGTGTCTAATGTAAAACCTAATCTCAAATCATGTATCAAAACTAAAAATGAGAAACCAGTAAAAAGCGTCAAATTTACCAGTGAAAGTTTAGCCTAGTGGCACGCAAAACTTGCCCACATAAATTTGGATGCAATAGTAAGAACAAGTAAAATGAAATGTGTGTATGGTTTACCTGAACTTAAAGGCTCAGTTCGTGATTGTAGGCCATGTAAAGAAACCAAATTTAAACGTGTTAGCTTTAAAACCATTAACAGAATTTTTACCAGAAAACCCTTTGAATTGGTACACACTGATTTGTGTGGTCCGTTGCCGACTACATCTATCCACGGACATAGATATTTTATGACTATAATTGATGATTTCTCACAAAAAATATTCTGTTTTCCTTTAAAATTTAAATCAGAAGCATTAGTGACTTTTGTTAAATTTCAAAAACGTGCAGAAAGATTCTTAGATAGTAAAATAAAAAAATGTTCGTTCGGATAACAGTCTAGAATACGTGAACAACGAATTCAAGGAGTATTGCGAAAATCTCGGGATCAAACATGAATTTACAAATGTACATACCCCGGAACATAATGGCATCGCGGAAAGGTTTAATTATACCGCCGTGGATGGCATTAAAGTTTTATTACGTGATAGTGGGTTAAACACCGGATTTTGGTCGGAAGCATTACTACATTTTGTCTACAGTTGGAACCGAATATGCCATAATAAACAAAACAAGACCCCTTTCGAATTATATGGAGGGAAACAACTATCTGTAAAGCACATGAAGCCTTTTGGAATCCAAGCCTACATAGGCATCCCAAAACACTTAAGGAAGAAATTCGATGCAAGAGCAAAACCGGGAATTTTAGTAGGTTATGCACTTCGAACGAAAGGGTATCGTATTTGGAATCCAGAAACGCGAAAAATAATTGAAACAATAAACGTTAGGTTCGAAAACAAATTTCCCGAAAAAGAAAAACCTCAACCTGAAATATTTAAGGAAAGCGACCTGGACCCCCCAACTTTCAGAATTACCCGAAGTAGGACTATAGAAACAGATTCTGAAGATGAATATCAGGACTGTTCAGGGACATTACCCGAACCTGATTCAGACCCAGAGGGATTGGAAACTGACGAATACTGCACCGGGACACCGAAACCGGGCCACCGAGAAAAAGAATAGTAAATTGGTTAAGGAAGGTACCCCGCGAAAAAGATTCAAATGATATTTACTATACAGAGGAAAACATGAAAACGAGATTGAGATCGCTGGGGGAAATAGAACAATACTGCGAGAAAAATAATAAATTTCAAAGTGAACTATTTGATTTTTCACGCAAGAATAAATTTAGTGGTGTTGTAATTGGGGACCAAACACCAGAAGCAAGCATTTCATGTCGAGACTTCACCCCCCCCCCCCCTACAGATTGTGACTCTGAATGACTAGAGGATGGGGTGAAAATTCCATCCTGTTATCTACATGCCGTAAAAACACCTCAAAGAAGGGAATGGATGAAAGCAATGCAGAAGGAACTAGAAATAATGAAGGAAAGAAAGGTATGGGATTTAATACCTAAACAGGATAACGCTAAAATTCTAGGTTCCAGATGGGTTTTTAACATAAAAAGAAACGCGCAAGGGAAAATAGAGAGATACAAGGCGAGACTGGTAGCACAAGGTAATCGTCAAAAAAGGGGTGAAACCTATGACGAGATTTTCAGTCCTGTCATTAATTTTAGTATCATTCGATTTTTTTTTCACTGTTAGTTGGTTATAATAAATGGTTTAATCTGCAATGCGATTTCCAATGTGCATATTTGTACGCCCCATTAAAAACAGTTTATCCTGATGAAACAACCTCCAGGTTTTGAAACAGGTGAAAACCATGTATGTAAGCTGAATAGGGCAATATATGGTTTACATCAATCTGGAAGGGAGTGGTTCTTTGAAATTAATAGTAAATTAAAGGAGTTAGGTTTTGAAAAATTTTCGTGGTGTTACTGCGCCTACAAATTTGGTAAAAACGTTGTACTTTTACTGTATGTAGATGACATTGTGATTTTTGGTAGAAGTGAAACAAATGCAAATGAAACTGTTAAACTATTAAAAAGACATTTTGATTTGAAGATTCTAGGGAAAACGAAAAGATTACTAGGGTTACATTTTGTTGAAAATAATGGTGGAATCTTCATAGATCAGTTTGATTACATTGAAAGAATGTGCAAAAAATATGAAGAACCATTACCCAATAACTTCACTTCCCATAACGAAAGGAACTGTTATAGTAAGAAACAATGCCCACAATCGCAAGCTGAAATGGCAGAGATGGAAAAAAATTTCATATAGAAATTTAATAGGATGTCTCGCATTTTTAGCAAGCAGAACTAGGCCGGACATAGCCTATGCTACAAACATATTTTCACAATACCAGCAAGAACAAGGCATGGCTCATTGGCAGGGATTGTTAAAGTTGTTAGGTTATGTAAAGTATACGCAATCACTTAAATTGAATATTTCAAACCTTAAAGAATTGAAATTGATAGCCTATTCAGACGCTGACTACGCGAACAATAAAGATGATCGCACTTCCATGGGAGGGCAGATAATTTTTTTAGGTAAAGTTACGATCGAATGAAGGAGTTTTAAGCAAAAAGCGATTGCACTCTCCACAATGGAGGCAGAATTTGCGGCTTTAACAGAGGCAGCTAAGGAATTAGTCTGGATTAGTAGAATTCTAAGTGAATGTAAAGAAAGCTTATCTCGCAGGACATAGCAGAGGATGTATTAATGGTTGATAATCAAGCCAGTATTGAATTTGTAAAATCTCCTATCGAAAATCGCAGAACAAAGCATATAGACGTGAAATTATTTTTCGTGAGAGATCTGGTAAATCAAAAGATATTTGATTTAAAGTATGTACAAAGTAAATTCAATCTAGTCGATGTTTTCACGAAGCCCCGAACTAAAATTGAATTGCAAAAAAATTCAAAGATCAAATATTCACTAATATGTAATATGGACATTTCTTCCTAAGAATTGAAGTTCAAAGGTTTGTTACTTTCGTTTGAACAAGATCATGTGAAATGGTTCAAGTTGAATTAAAATGTTTTTTTTAAATATGACTATGTAAAAGTAAAGTTATGTTGTAAAGAAGAAGAAAAAAGTTTTTTTGTTAATTGTTAAATGTACATTACATGTAAAACTGTAAAAAAAAAAATGTTATGTATTCATTTTTTATGCAATTGCAAATTAATGTAAATGTATTTCCATTGTGTGTTATATAAATATATTTTCTTAAGAAATAAGAAATGTAATTTGTAATATATTGGTGTAAGGTTTATTTCTGTAACTCAAAACATGCTGTACATTTGTTATTTCACAGTTCTTTAAGTTGATAGGAAATGTTTGATCTTTTAGCTGTTATTCAAAGAAATTCATTCTTTTGGTATTAAATATGCTGATTAATGAATGCCTTTGGAGGCAAAGTACTTGCCTTTCCCAAAGGATAGGTTATTTTTCTGTAACTGTGTGGACACGCATGAGGATGAAAAGAAAGGGGGGCAGATGTCAGCAGAAATAGGATGCTCGTTTCATATTGGGTTTTTCTTTCCATCCGAATTCGTGTACACAAACTGTTGATGATTCGAACCCCGTTGGCAACGATTTATCACATGAAATAAAATGATGCACCCAATTATTTATGCAAGATGTTATTTGAAGGTTTTATGCAGATGTTATGCAAATGTTTTTTCACTATCTAAGAGCGGAAGCACTCGTGCGCGCATACTTAGACGTAGATTTATTCTTTTTTTTCCCACTTGTGTTCGTAGTCTGTGTCTGTGTAATATGTGATATTTTATAATGTATTAAATGTTTGTTTGTCGCAAGAAATAAAAGTCTTCTCGACCTGCAACATTTTACAAGCACCAGTCGCATGCATTTTTCACTGCTATTATTTGAACAATTTACTCTGCGGGCCTTACAGACGATTGATCTTGACAATTACAGGGTTTGAACCCAAATATCGTCTGCCATCAGCTGTAGCTCTTATCTGAAGAAGTCTGGAAACGTTTTGAATAGCTAAAATGATTTCTTTGCGATGTGCACTTCTCAAAGATTTACACATTCTAATGAATGAATGAAAAACACATTTAGTGCAAACTTTTGTTTTGACCAAATCTATATGCTTCAAATCTGTTCCAAATAGTTCGAATCACTTCTGTGATGATGTTTAAAGGCTCTTCCATAATTTTTTTGCGGAAAAATCATGTTTTTAAAAAATAATCTTAGGTCCTTGATGAACCTGGTCGCTCTATTTGTTATCGTGTTTAAGCATTTCTCTTTCTCTCTTTTGCAAAGAAATTTATGCCATTGGAAGAAGTTTAGTTGATTTAAAGAAAACGCTACTTAAATTTGTTTTACCAATTGTTTCGTTTCCGAAGAACGCTCACAAAGTTTTGAGATGAATTTAATTACTTATTTTTGTTCTTCTTTAATAATTGAACTTGAAAAAATATAATAATGATTGACGATATCATTTGAATTAACGTAACAAATGTGCTGAACATTTGATTGAATATCTTTGGATGGTCTAGGTTTTTCACGCATGAGCTTTTACAGTGATGGCGCCGCTATAGACAACTATCGAGCTCCAATCTCGAAAAATTCTTAGACCCTCTGTGTATGTCAACTTGGTATAGTTGTTGTTGATAGAAAATTGAAACACTAATATAAATTATCTGCCCATCGATACAAAGCTAGCCTATTGTCGAATTTCTGAATAAAAACTCAGTTTTGACGAATGCGATTTTACGTTCATGTGTCATAGAATCGACAGTTTTTTCTAAGTAGCTAATATTATTTTATTTATTTTGCCAAGTGAACGAGTTTTTCTATTGGTTAATAATTTCTACTATATGTTAGTAAATATCCTGAAAATAGAAACAGACCTGAGAAATAAAATTTCACTTTCTTTTCTTTTTTTAATACTATTTATTCAATGTTGTCGGCATGTGGAATAAAATGTTACATTTGATTGTCCCTTCACTTTTTTTTTTTTGACTGATGGCCAAAATTCAAACTCGGTGAGTAACTCTGTAGGTGTCTTACCTCCTTCTTTTGCTACGTGCCTTGCTGAGATATATTTGAAAAGCTGCGAACTATTCATAAAGTAAACTTGCCTCATTAATTTATTGAAATGCAGCAAGCTTGTTTTGTCCTGAAAGGTTTATTTATTTTTTGCACAAACGCATGCACGTTGTTCTATTCTCAAAATGCTTTCCCTTTTTCTAGACCAGATAGGGCCACTCTAGTTTTATGATAGTCTCGGCTTCTGGATCGGAAGGTTGGAGTTTCGAAATTGGATTCCATGGACGATCGGCTGTATATAGGGGCCCTGGAGCTTGTCAATTCCATCGGGGGTTAAATGTTTTCCTGTGGAAGTTTTGAAGAGAGTGGGTTGTCATCGTTGTGTTACTTTTAAATCGGAAGTTAAAATAATTAAATACATTATAATTCCTAATTAATACTGAATTACCGATACATCTTTATTCAGAATCATCTTTTGGGGCATTTCATTACTGACACTCATAATTAAGATCTCTATAAATTTCTTGATGTGATGTATAGCTTAGATGTTGCTACTAAAAAGAAATCGTAAGCAAATTTTCCTTTTATATTTCAAAACGTTAGTATTCTCTCCGTCTGATTTGAACTGGATAAAAAATTGATTTTTGACGAGGGAAAATGATTTAAGAGGGTAAAAAGAATAAAGTAGATAGCGAAGAAGAGAATAAAGTAGAAGAGAAGAATAAAGTAGAAAGGTGTATGGAATCGAATTTAGAAGTGTGCTGAATTAGAAAAACTAATACAATTCTTTTTGTTAAATTAAAACCACGGGATGTCCCACATTTCACTGGAGTCCATCATTTAAAAAATAATTTGCTAATGGAGGTAGATGGAAGAAAGAAACCACTTGCATATTTATTTGAAAACCGTAAAAATTCTCAAACTTTAAATTACATATGTTGCCAACAGTTGGAGCTGCACGCTACCATTGGAGTACGTAGTTCAAGAAAAATACAATAATCTCTCCTTTACAAGTAATGGTTGCCGTCGCATTACGGTCAGTTCAACATATGCACCTTGAATAGCAAGGAAACGATATATATGGGGAATGAAATGTTCAATCATCCTCTGTAGTGTGTCTACAGAAATGGATGCGCATGTCTAACAATTTTGGTGCCAAATAGGTATTAGGGAAGTGCGAGATCTCGAGACTTAGCAAAGATTGGGTCTCGAGATATAGGGAAATTTTCAATCCCCCACTTTGTCCAACTATAAAAGATGGACAACTGCTTTGGATTTTAGTTCAGAGTTGAAACAGCTGATGAATTCATTGAAATGGGATGAACTCTCCAATATCTGGAAATTCTTGCTGTTATACAGGGTGTCGAAAAAAATGGAACAAGCATTTATTTCCTTAAATATTGCACCTAGATATATACTTCCAGTGAAAAAATGTTATTAAATAGGGTGGGCAATTGTATGAAAATACTTTGCCTTATTAGGGGTTGATATTAAAAATAAATTTTTATATGGCGCCCATAGTGTAAAGTTTTGTTATGAAAACGTTTCATTTGCATTCATCTATGTACACGCAAAGTTTCACACTTCTGTCTAAAAAACTTGCAGATATATGCTTATTTTTAAACTTAGAGGTACTTGTCGCAAATTTAGATATAAACTTTATTCACTACATGATAGCTGTCATATTTTACTAGTTGGCAGTTGCAACTTCGTGTTACTGAAGATGATAAATTAAGCGTTTAAGAATCTCATAGAAGTAACGAAATCCTGAACTAGAAAGAAGGGGGGAAAAAATCGGTGTTCACAATTATATGCATGATATTCATTTTTCCTAAAAAAAATGGAATCGCATTTGAGCAACATGGAACATTTTAAAATTCTGATGGATTTTTACTGTGTATAATTAGAATTTAGCTGCATGCGTATGTAAGCATTGCTAGAAGGATGCTACTTTGTATAGATATCGGAAATATTCATATTAAGTTTTGTGAGCACTTCAGTTATTGTATTACTTAACAATTTTTTGAAATATAGGCAAAATATATGTATTAATATTTTCTGATCCCGCACTCTTAATACCTTTTGTGATATGTGTATTGTCCCTGAAATGTACAAAGAAAGATTCGTCCGAATTTCAATCACAGATATGAAAAAAAGGGTCGAAGTCAATAAATTTGCTTTTTAATATCTTTACAAATTTACTTCGTGCGTGCATCTACAGAAGTTTAAAACTAAGATAACTTTGTAAGTATATAAATAAATGTAAGAAAAACATTTTATTAATTCACACTTTTACACTTTGGGGGATGTGTAAAAAAAATAATTTGTATAACTTTTTGTAATCAGTTTCCGCAGAAGTAAATTCATACTGTTGCGTACCTTATTCAACGAAACTTTGTAATTGAATATATATGAGAAAAAATACAGGTATACGTCTAGGGGCATTACTTAGCAAAATAAGCGCCCGTTGCATTTTGGGGGGAAGGGGGTGAGGTGGCATCTTGTATAATTATAGTTTGTGTTCTATTTCGATTAAGTTTTGAGTCATATAAGAGATCTGAATTCAAGACTTTTTTTCTGCTAAGATTGTGTGTAAGTAAAATTCTTTTAAGTCAGGTGAAAGACGGTGCACGGTGCAACAGTATGAAATGCGATTTTCTGCCACTTATCCCACGGCAAAACCTACATAATTCCAAATGCTTCTTTTAGTGGGCTGTGGATAAAGGCATATAGATGAAGCGACGACTAATTAAAAAATTGAGAGGATATTTGTAGTTTAATACACTGAGAAAAAAAAATAAGTCAAACATTATTTATTTAAAAAAAAACACCTTAGAATTGAGCAAAATTTACATATTTTTAAGTGATCCAAGCATCCAATTGCTCCGAGAAAACAGTTCTTAAATAAATTTAAAATATGAAGACATGCGAGTTCAAATTCGACATTTCTTGTTTTCGAATAAAATGTGCTCATATAAATAAGTGTAAGTTGTCCATTTTTCACATGTGCATTTTTCTTCAGAATGCTTATTTAAAATTCTTTACCTATTTTTATGTAAAATACCAAGATGCATAATGCATAAAACATTAATTATTTTTCTAAAAAGAAATAAGTTGCGATCTTTTGGGGGCAAGAAGGAGCTTTGAAAATGTCCACCAAAGATCCCTTTAAAAGTAATTGTTGTGCCTCTTTGTCCACATATTCTTACCCACTGATTCTTTGGTACAGCAGATGGTTTTTTTTAAAGGGGAGGAACAAAAAGTGCATTATCTTAAGTAAGTGCCAATGCTTCAGGCACTTCTTATTTTATTGTTTTTTGTAGTAGCTGGAAGGGGAAATCATAAAGTGACTGTCTGCCATTTGAAAATAAGTTGCGGATGATAGTATTTAATATATTCCTTATTTTCGGTATTTATGCTTAAGGTAAATGTTTTGTAAAGATGAAAGTAATTCCTTTTGCAGTTTGACATTTCAATGGTCGTATGACTAGTGAGCAACAATTTACAGGGAATTACAGAAAATTACAGGGAGATACTTGTTAAAAGCATGGACGCATGTATAAATTATTCGTAAGTACTGCAAAAAGCTCACCTGTTATATCTTCTCCTCAATGTTTAACCAATAAAATTGTATCCAAGTTATTGGATTGTGTGAAGCACTACAAGGAACCAAAGAATCTTCCCAACTTTCGTATTTGGAATATCAGCCTTTTAGTAAAGTAAAATGTAATGTTTTTTATTTGTTCACTAAGCAACCTTTCATTTTATATTCCCAAAAAGGAAATTTAAATATAATTATAGGCCTAACTAAAAACTAGACTAAAAGATATGAAAAACAATGCAAGTTTCTTTTTAAGTCATCTCGGGTACCTTTATAAGTGAATAAAATTTTCCCAATATTTTTGTTATTTACAATTATTGTATGCAGTTCAGATAAAAGATTTAAAAAAAAAAATTAAAGAATGACAATTTTTACTTTTTAACTCTCTCATTTTTTTTTATTTTCTACTTTTTCTACTCTTGCATTTTTTTTATTGTAAAATATTATTTATTTGGAACTTTTTGTTAATGTTGGAAGCTACGTATTAAAATCACGTGGATAAGTTATAAAATATAGCATTTTGAAAAAATGATTCATTTTAAATTTTCGAAATTGACAGTAGGTTGCGTATAATTTTAAGCAAATGTATGGTCAAGTGATTATCTTTCTTAAATTTTTATCTTTTTGATGAGTCAAATAATATGTTGATTTGTTTTTTTTAAATACGAATAAAGAATGATTTCAGTTTCTTCAATTTATTTTTGTATCTAAATTCTAAAAAAATCTTTCATGATTAAATATTTTTTAGTAAGGAATACATGCGCTGTCATTATAATTAGGCTGCATATATTAAATATACGCTGTCATTATATTAAAGTGGAAGGTGTGGGTCAAGTAATTCACTGTATAATTGAATATGATTTTAACACGATCACTGCTATGATTCACATCTGTGAATCGGATAATTAGATAGACGTGAGTCACAGACGAGTTATGCAGCAGCCATCGTGTTAAGTTTATTCATATTTTACGTTTTGAAATTCTAATTGAAATTTTATATATGCTTTCAAATTAAAAGATTTTAATGTCACTTTTCAACACGCATCTAACTTACAGAAGATATTCGAAAATGCGCTCATTCTACTATTCATCACCTTCTTTGCGAAATAAAATAGTTCATAAGAACTAGTTTCGAGATCCTGAAACGAACAGCGGATTTCATATTTGATTATGTTCTTTATTACGCATTTTCTATTATTGTCTGCCGTTTGGTCTAACAGTTTTTACTTCCCCGATACATACAAATAGATAATTGTTGCAAATGATTGATATAATTTAATTAGTTATTAAATAATAAATTATCTTTATTAAATCTAAAATTAATTATTTATTTTGAAACTAAATTAGAGACATTTTATCAGAAAGGCAAAAAACTGCTGACCCCATCTTACATAAACTACGACGTGCCTGGTCGTGTGGTGTATCAAAATGTTTCAGTAATGATCGGAGACAGAGAGAAAGAGATGTCTGTTCGCGAAACCATCCAGCCAGAATCTGTTCATTTCAATCATGACGAACTCTTCTTTGAACAGAAAATCTTTTATTGACTTCTCAGTATTCTATGCGAGTTGAATGAATTTAATCTGGGTTATTGGATTTCCTTGAATTATGCTAATGAGATGCGGCATTTTTCAGGAGTAACTACAAGTTACCTGGGGCTAACATTTTTTAGTAAATCAATTCTTGTGCCTGCCCTTTATAATTTGTCGAAGGGTTTTCGTATCCGGATCTTTCACTAGTTAAGCTTTCAGAGTCTGAATTTTAAAGAAATCTTCCAATCCTTATTTTTCACACAAACGGAAAGAACACGCTTTTATTGTTCGAAATTTTCCGAAACAGTTTTTAAACCAGAGGCTAGAGCATAAACATGAAAGAGCCAAAAATTTAGTTTTACTAGAAACGACTTTAATTTTAAACTGTGAGAAGTGCATAGCTCCATTAGTAGCGAAAGGATAAAACCGAGATGGGAAGTTACTGTTTGTGTCCGTAGGCCTGTGATTTAACTGGTAATACTCGGAACAGAAAAACTAATTGCACAGCATTTTTTATGATATCGCATCCGACTAATCCGAATCTTGTGTTTGAGAGTTGGGCCGCGGTAGCCTGGTGGTAAGGTCTAGGCTTCAGAACCGGAGATTTTCAGGTTCGAGACCCGATTCCACCGAAGTACCGCCGTGTAAGCGGGTCTGGGGCACGCTGAATTCGTCGGGGCGAAACGTCCTCCCGCTGGTGTGGAGGTTTTGAGAGGGGCGTGCTAGCTCAGGTGTCTTCCTTGTTATCTGACCGCGGTTCAAAATTACGAGGTCCGCCCCAAACTAGCCCTAGTGTTGCTTTAAAAATGAAATGTCAATATAACTAAAACTAAAAAAAAATGTATGATAGTTTTACGGATTTCAAAAATAAATATACTACTTGTCTGTCTATTTCCGTTTCCGAGTTAGTTAATTTTAGAAAGAACCAGGGAATTCTTTGTGGGACAGTCTATATGAAATAATCACTCGGGCTACATTCGACTTTGGAAACATCGAAACTGGAATGTCGCTGAAAATTTTTTAGTAATGTAGTGGTCAGAAACATAATACAGTAACCGAAAAATAAATTTAATTTGTGTATTTTAACGCTTCTTTGCATGATTTTTTCTTTTTTTGTGTGTGAAATAAACCAGGGTGATGTAATTCATGCTCTATATTAAAGGGAAAATGTTTTAAAAAATCCTAATATAATATAATATAATTAAAAAACAGTGTAAATATCCATCATTATGCAAATCTACATGTTAAGCTCAGTAGAAAATCTACAACGTCGCTCTCTTCGAGAAATCGCGCGTTTCTTCCAACCATAACAAACAGCAGAATGACAAGTTCAAACCCGCTATAAAGATTGTGAATTTTTTTGACAACTACGTTCCTTATTATGCAATAGTCGTGAAAAAGTTGCTAGCAACAACCAATTTGCAGTACACCTGTTTTGAGTACAATTTTTTGTTCGCTAAATGTTATGATGGAAATTTCAATCATCATGCAAAGTAGAAAATATAATGAATATTTTCAACATCGTGCAAAGAAAGGTTAAATAGCAGTATATTTATAACAGAAGAAAAGGGGAAATTAACATCTTCATTTCCATAAATGCGTTCACTTCTTAGAAATCGTAATATTATATCCATTTAATTATACAATTATTTTCTTATACCAGTTTCGGCCAGAAAATAACTGTACTAATGCTTTACAACTTTTTAATTTTTTACAATTTTGATACTATCACGTTCAGTGTACTTTCCTCATCGATCCCTAAAGAATTATTTTTTATTAATTGAGGTCATTTTCTGAAATTCCTTTTAGCATTTTTTCTTTCATTTTATCTACAATCTTGAATCTCACTCTGACTTTGTCACGGAAATGAAAAAGATATCATTCTGCCGATATCAAGTGAATCGATTTTTTTAGTTGTTTAATTGTTGTTAAAGATTCGTACATTATGAAATAAGAATTTGGAATATTTAATAGATTATCGAGTTTCATTAGAATTTTCTATCTTTCTATGCAAGAAATGATCAAATAACTAAGTCAGTAATCCTTCAAGTTTAAGAGTAAAAACCAGTTTTGGTTGAAACAGTACATGATTATTAAGGAAAAGAATGTTTAAGAGTAATTTTACTTGAGATTTCGACATTACACGTTCATTTAAGTAATCGTGTTTCTCTTACTTCGTCTAACTAAAATCGAAACTGCTTTTGAGATCTTTCTTGAAATTAATTTATAATTTTGAATAAACATTAACCGAAAATTTTTTACGCAATTGATTTCATCGCACAATTCATAATTGAGTTATACAAATATATATCAAGCAGCGTGGTAATCAGTATTTATGCTATGCATAAATAATAGCAAAAATTGTTGTTTTATATCTTAAACATAATAAATTAAAAAATATTACTTACTTTGATTAGGACAAAATTGCTATCATATTTTAGAAGACTGACATTGTGAAGCATTCTATTTCTTCGCTCTCTTGAACCATCTCTTTGGATTTCGTTTGTTTTGAGTGCCTATTTAACCAATCTCGAATAGATTTTAATTATTAATTTTTCAAATTGAACATTCGAATGCATTCTTCCTGATGATTGTATAAAATTCTGCCATCATAATTCATTTAATCTCATTACAATGAAGAAAATTTAGAAGCCCGAATTTTCATAAGTGTTAACACATCGACATTTAAATGAATATTTTTTATCCAACTTTTCAAAGCTGAAACACTTGGTGGAGGAAATCTCAAAAAAATTTGTAACATTCTCTGAAAACAGTTCTACAAATACCATTCCCCCCCTTTCCTAAATTTTGATATCTTTTGAAAAATTTTTATAAATAGATTTTATCTATTCTTTTCATTGAAGTGCTTGAAAATTTCGAACTTCCTTTCTTCAGCGAAGTAATCAGTTTTTCCTGTTCTTGAGAAACAGATTGAGAGTCAACATGAAATATCGCATTGTTATACAGAAATTTGTTTTTCGATGGACTTTACAAAACATCAGTCATTTTGTAAGACTTTTTTCAGACGATAATATACTTTTGTTTTGAGGCAAATTTAATGATCATACAGCTTTTCGTTTCAAAAAATTTTTACGTCTATACAAAGAAATCCAGCTTTCAAATTTCACGAATAATCGTTTCGATGAAATGTCGTGAACAAATTCTGGTATTTGCAATATTAAACGTATATTTCCTTCTGCGTTTCAAAATCCAAGTTTTCCTAACATCAAGATCTTTCGAAAATGAAATGAAAGAAATCATTTTTGTATTTCGAAATTTTTGGATGCATCGAACGTTTGATAACAACAAAACCAGGTATTGTGTTAGTTAAAATTTTTTCCTTAAAACTGTAACATTTAGCTGTGAAATGAATTGTTTCTTAATCTTTGCTTTGTGAATCAGAGGAAAAACTCAAAAATCACTCTTAGCAATCAGGCAACCTTCTCAGCACTAAATTTAACGGTAAATATTCATAATGTAACAAAATTAAAAATGACTAAGTTAATTAAAACTAAATTAATTTGGAATTCGAGAAAAAAAATCTTGGTTCCTGATTAGATGTAAATAATGTCTAAAAGATACAGTACGCTTCCGAGCATCCGGTTCTTGATTATTCGGCTTCTGTGCTATCCGGCCTAGTTTTCTTTTATCGTAATTAAATAAGGAAGGCAAGCATTGGCAACATTGCCAAAGCATTGGAAGCGGGCGTCTGCTACGATCCTCATGCTTGTCGTCTGCAAAATACAAGTTGTAACAGAAAAAGAACAGAGTTCTGCTCGTTGTTCATTGTTTCATCAGTATGTAACGAGTCACAATTGTTTCCGCTGTTCTTGATTATAACTGAATACAGTACGTACAGTATTCGTAAATTCACATAATACGTGCTTTGAAATAAATGGAGGGCTTAGTACCCAATAAGAAATGAGGAAATACGCATTATAACAGCCAGTTTTGGTATAAAAACTTTGTTTTCTGGTATTAGTGGGCAAAGAAATGAGTTCATAGAACTCTGGCCTATCCAGCTTTTTTGTCATCCGGCCTGCCGTTCCGCCACATTAGGCCGGATACTCGGGAGTGTACTGTATACAATTTCATAAATCGGAAATTTCTATTAAACATTAAAAAATATATATAGTCTTGTCAAGAAGTGAATCGCTTATTTAGAATTTCTGAAAACTAAACAGGAATAATTTTCATTAAAAATAAGAATGCATTTATAATCAATATAAAGCAGTCTTGGGATAAAGATAAGGATATTGTAACTAACCACTAATCGCGCACTTTTACCGTTTCGTACAGATGAAAAAAAAAATTATTTTATACGGAACCTCGTGAAATAGCAGATAGCTTCGGAATTAGCACCAATGCCACATAATGCGCAACACGGATCGCATTCACTTTAATTAATTCACTTTAATTAACAAAAGGATTATAAGAATGTGCATATAACACACTTTAACTCACCCTAAAGCATGCACTTGACAATAATTGCATACAAATAACCGAAAATTCTTTCAGATGATTGTGGATTACTACATTGCGATTTGATAACAATCAATCTCATCCTATGCAAATAACAAAAATTCTGAATATGAAATGATTCATTTTCATTCAGATTCAAAATAATAATATGAGTCCATCCAATTGGATATTTTTCCTTGCAGGAACTGAATTTCACTTTTAGTAATTTAATTTCTTTCATGTTTGTAAAGATGGAGTTTTGAATCGATTGTCCACTTTTTTTTTTTTTTTGAGCTAGAGTGTAGAAACTTTACGCACTAACGTATTCTCGGCGACTATATATTAGTTTAATATTTTCAGATATTAATTGTTTTTTTTACCCGGTTAATTTTATTAAGTTTTGATTCCATATAAAGAGCACCAGCTGGTAGAAAATTTGAGAAAAACTGATTTCAGAAGTCTAAAAATTTATTATGAATCATAAATTATAGACTAAAAAATAAAAATGAAAAATTCTACTTTTTAATGTTATAACATGATTGCTTTTATTTAAAATATGTTTGAATTCGATATCTGTGTAGTACGAAAGTTGTTTTGATTTTCATTCCTATCAATAATAATTTCCAGAATTCCAGAATTTGTTCTTTATATATCAACTAATTTTTTTTAAACATCTTCATAATTTTTTTTTCTTGAATATAGTATCCACAAATAGCGTGAAGAAAAAAATGTTTGGTCCTTCTAAAGTCTGTGATATTTTATCGCAAATTCATAACATTTCTCCATGAGATTATAAAATTTCTTATCAAGATTGCACAATTCTATAACACATAACATTGCTTCCGTATTAATTCTTAGAAAATCTCCATATCTTTTCAAACGAAGCTACAGAATTCTGCGCATGACCTCATCAGGGATTGCGACTGCCGTATGATCGGGGGGGGGGGGGGGAGGGGAGAATTGACGCTGTAAAATTCTTTGTACTATATATTAGCATTGTTAGATCTGTCGTAATAGACTGTATTTCCAAATAATACGCTATTTAACAAAACTTCAAATCCTATATTTATGAAGGACAAAGAATATGAAACCAGAAGTTACTTTTGTGAATGCTTCGATGTATATCGATGTCATTTTAGCGTTTTATTAAATTTCTATTCAGTAATTTTCATTTCATGCATCATTTTCGATATTATAGACCTCATTCTGATGTTCATGCTCGTCAGTATTCTTCATGAAACTCTTTAAATCACTATAAAAAATGAGTGACATTTTTATTGATTAAGACACAAAACATTAGCTAAGACGCACATATTTCATTTACAGTTTTTAATTAATGCAGTACTGATATTGGTCAAACTGGATGTTAAATAACGAGACTTAACTACAATGTAAAGTTATATTCTTGGTTCTACAAATGAAGATATTTCTTTTCCTCTATTAATGCCTTTGTGACGAAAAGATGAGCGATAATATGCCAATTTTACGTGCTATAATGTGTAACCTGGTCTTTTTTTGCCCGTAGTAAAATAATAAATATTTATAAACTAGCTGAGACTGAAGTAGATTGGCGTAAAAAACAAGCAAAATTTCGTTAGGTTTTAAGGATTGTATATAACCGAACAAATATATAGTAGATTATTAATTTTGTAGGCTTTCATAAAATTTTACGAAAAAGGCTCATTTGTTTCCGCGCATGGTTTTGGTATTTTGCTTTTCAACTAGTGTATACAATTGTAGACATTGCAAATGATGTTATCGCCGCATTACAACAAACAAAAATAAAAACTCAAACAAGTAAACATTTACAAAGCGTTTTAAACATTTAAAACGTAGAAGAACGCTTGAAGCGCGTTACGGCCACCCTGCAGAAGTTTCACTTGAACGCGCTAGGCGCGTTACGGACGACGGAAGAGGTTAAAAAACAACAAAAAAATTGAACTAAATGTAATTTCATTGCATTATTGTCATTCTGATTTTTACCATTCAAAGAGTTTTATAAAAACAAAAATAAATGACAGTATCCTGGCTCCAGGTTCGGCCTTCCAGATGTAACATCATTTCTTAACTACAATCCAGTACACTTTTACGAGCCATTCAAGGCGGCCATAATTTTCTTTTGCCATGGAGAAAATTGATTCCTAAATGATTATCCACTTTGACTCCTTAATCTGTTTTCATTAGTATTTTAGAAAATATATTTGAACTAGTTGTTTTGTGGCTTAGAAGTAATTCAAAATACAGAATAGCTTTCAATTGCATCAAACGAATGGCGTAATATTTCTTTAAAGAAGTTCAGCTTTCGACTTGGTTTATGCTGACATCATGCTTCTTCAAGAAGGAGCTACCCGGGCAACTAACTACCCATGACGCCAGACTGGGAGCGTGGAAGGAGAAAAACATTGATTTAAGAGCTCAGGAAAAATGTAAATTTTAAAATAATAATGAGAATTAAGATTATCGAGCCATTCCTACAGTTTCTGCTGCAATAGTATTCTGATTAGACGCAGAAAAGAGCACGGTTATTGCAATTAAAACATGATAGAAAAGAATTTTTGTTATTTTTGTACCAGTGATGGAACGAAAATGGAAAACCAAGTATTGCCACGTGGTTGAAAATTTAGAAACAGAAAAAAAGTCAGACGAATGGAAAGTTGTGAACTAAAACATCGAAGTGTTCATGAGAGTGACAACTTAAGTTAAGAAACCTGTCGATGACTGGTAGTTGTCATTTAAAAGACGTTTCTAAACGTTGTATTTGTCAGCTTTTTTACGAGGGCCACAGTTGTTTTTACATTAACTTCTTATCCTGAAAAATAGAATTCAGTTAATATTCTATTAAGGTTTTGGTTCAAATAAGCTATTTCATCTTGTCTAATTTGCAGTTATTTTGAGTTTATTTTTTTGTTCACAGATTTTTAACATTAAATTCATTGTTATTTAGCAAATGGAACTTATCACTTCAAAATATTGGTCCCATCTGTTGCTGCTGGAGCTATCATTGGTAAAGGTGGAGAGACAATTGCTCAGTTACAAAAAGATGCAGGAGCTAGAGTGAAGATGTCAAAAGCCACAGACTTTTATCCAGGTACAATTTTGCTCATCCATCAAATAAAATGTGATTGAAAAAATGCCTCAATAGAGATAATTGATATTTAATAACTGTTGTTGTTAATTAAGTACTATGTTTGTATTAGGACAATGCATGAACTGCCAGACTTTAAAAGGGCCGCACTGGCCTGGTGGTAAGGTCTCGGCTACGGTACCGGAGGGTTTCAAACTCGAGACCCGATTCCACCGAAGAATCGTCGTGTAAGCGGGACTGGTGCACGTTAAATCCGTCGGTGCCAAACGTCCTCCCGTTAGTTTGATATGGAAGTTTGGAGGGGGGTGCCAGCTTAGGTGTCCTCCTCGTCATCTGACCGCTGTTTAAAATTACAAGGTCCGTTCCAAAATAGCCCTAGTGTTGCTTTAAAAACATGACGTTAATATAACTAAACTAAAATAAAGCTAGACTTTAAAGAAAATCATGCTATTCGAATTCCTGAATGCTTTTGAAATTACAGAAGATATTTTTGATAAGAACATATACGTTCTTACTTACAAAAGCACTTCATAATTAAGTCCTTAAAAGAAAAAAGTTATTACTATAAAATATAATTTTTTAAAATTAATACCAGTCTGATTTTGTTACTGATATACAATAATGCCCTATTTAAAACAGTTTGTTTCCTTGATTGATTATGAAATGACTTTTAAAAAAGTGGCAATTATGCATTTGCAGCATCAGAATAGCTTATTTTTTTTAAATTTATTGTCAGAAGCTTCTGTTCTTCAATTGCCAGTAGATTTTCCCACTGAAGCAAACATTTGATAAAACTTGTTGAAATTATAATTTTTTAACCCAAATATATGTACCATTGAAATAGATTTTTCACTTCTCATAATAGACATTCAATAAATGATAACGAAATACGATTTTGGAAATGCGTTGTAAATTAATAATTAATATCAGTTTATGTATTTGCTACTACACAATGCATTTCTCTTTTCCGCACATGAAGTTAGAAGTTCATATGTAATCATCAATTCCACATAATTTTTTTAAACTGGCTAATCTACAATCAAATATCCTTCATAAAACTTGTTGAAAAGTCATTCCCAAATACTTGCACATTTTCAGACAGGCATGTTCCCATTACATACTTCCACAGGTCATATTACAAGCCCTTCTACAAAATACTTTTTAACATCGCCGTATGGGCATTTCCATCCGACTCATAAAAATTTGTTAGCAGATCCCAGTTTATGATGATATGATTAGAAGTTGAAGCATTTAAAATCAATTTAAAAATTTATTAAATTCAACTCGATTTCACTAAAATAGAGCACAATATAACCATCAATCGGAATCTCGATAATAATAATTTGGAACATATGCACCTCCTGTATATATCAGGGCCGCGGTAGGCAGGTAGTAAGGTCTCGGCTTCGAAACCGGAGGGTTTCAGGTTCGAGAACCGATTTCACCGAAGAACCGTCATGTAAGCGAGTTTGGTGCACGTTAAATCCGTCGGGGCCAAACGTCCTCCTGCCCATTGGTGGGGTGTGGAAGCTTGGAGAGGTGGGTGCCAGCTCAGGTGTAGTCCTCATCATCAAAATTACGAGGTCCGTCCTAAAATAGTCGTAGTGTTGTTTTAAAATGGGACGTTAATATAACTAAACTAAAAAAATCCTGCATATATCAACAAAACATATTAACACATACACAAGGTGTCACCAGATATGTAAATTTCCGAAGCAGAAAAAAATTTAATTCATTTGCTCAAAATACCATTGATACCACAATGGCATGGTGGCAGATGCACATTCAAATGCGTTTAAAACAAAGTTCTAATCAGGGTTTGAATAATTCATAAGAAAATACTTTTCATAAAACCTGCTTAAAATGCAATCTGAAGTACACCTTACTAGATAGACATTTCCACAGGTCATAGTACAAAACATCAAGATGAGATTTCGGAAATCTATAGTTTAAATAAAAGTTTTTTTTATGTAGAAGAAGCGACATGTCCCACTATTCATTAAGTAAAACCAGATGCCAGTTTCTCGTGATCGCTTATGATTTTAGCTAAATATTACCTTTTTAACAATTTTTAAATGAAAATAATTCAATCATTCAGATAGGTCTTTCAGTTATCTTTTAATAGGTATTAAGATATACATCATATTATATAACATTCTCAGTTCTAAATTTAAATTTTCAAATGTTCCTTAATTTAAAAACTGATGTCCATTTGTGTCCTCGTAGCCACATAAAATTTCTCCATTCCATCATTCTGAGGCGAATTTCTAATAATCTGTTTCGATTATTAATTCAATATTAGACAAGCCACTTAAAAGTGGCTTATCTAAGACAATAATGCCTAGTTTAGCAAAAATAAATGTTGATTGATATTTCAACTGTCTGACGCATAACTCGAATCGAATCATATAGCAATGGAAATTTTAAATTTTTGTATCAGTTGGTATATAATTTAAAAACTAATTGTCATTTGTATAGTCGCAGCTTCCCTTTGAAATAAGGTTTCTAATTATTAGGCTGCAATTATAATAAGCTTTTTTTAAAATTTACATTTAAACCAAAGTAAATGCATTTCCGGATCTCTTATCTCGGATATATAACCGAGAACCATATTAAATAGCACTGATAACTCGCTTTTGGAAAGATTCAGTAGCTTAAAATCCTCATAGCGTCCTGCTATTTCATCATTTGAAGTCAGAAATTAGTTTTAATCATTAGTTGCCATCACATGAAACTTTTCAAAAGAGCCATTTTTTGATGAAATAATGTGCAATTCACTTATAATAGAGATTTCACCACAGGATTTTTGTAGTATAAATCGCATGTCATATGTAGGAGTGGCATATTTCAAAATTCGATATTTTAGTAATGTTAGTGCAATAATATATAATATAAACTTCTACAAAACCTGTTGGCGGAAATGTATTCCTTTTGTCTTAAAATTTAAGGTCACACACACATCCTAATCCACTATTTTTCCCTGTAATTTCATAAGAGCTGAAGCTATGAGGATAAGACTGTGAAGGAAATGCAAAAAGTAAGAGCTTCCTTACGAAATGTGTCTAGGTTAAAAAGCAATCAAAGTTGATAGTTGATAATCACTTTTTAGCTCTTAACTTCCAAGTTACTGTAACCATCGAAAGTCTTTCCATTCAAAAGTTGTGTGTTTTGATGACATGTAATTTTTCTTTCTGTCTTTAATAGTAAGGGAATTATGGAGAAATAAATATTTCTGCCCACCCTTCACTTGCACACCATTTCCACCCGCTTTGAGCGGATGGCTCATCTGCGAATGTGACCTTGATTTTCACTCTTTCTAGGACGTCTCATTGCTGAATCATATCCTACCAAAAATACTCGAGTTCACAAAATAACGTAGGCAAAGCTTTTATGTATATATATAAGTGCGCACGCACGTGTGTGTGTGTGTGTGTGTGTGTGTGTGTGTGTGTGTGTGTGCGTGCGTGCGTGTTGAATGCAAATATATAAGAGTTTTTGCTTCCGTGGTTTTTCTCACGGTTTTTAAGACCTAATAATTGTAGTTTTAATTATTTGACCTTGGACTGGCGTATCATTTTAATATCGTCTCTCTCTCTCTCTCTCTTTTACTGTTAAAAAGGAACGTAAAGATTTGATTTAACGTACAATTCTCCTGATTATTTACTACCCTTTTGCTTTGTTGTACGAAATAAATATTATTTGAACCCATTCTCATTTAAACCCTAGCCATAGATACTTCTGCAACTTACTTATATTCAGTGTTATAATCCTATTATGTTAATGAAATCTCTGTTTTGTTTTCCAAGACTATATTTCCTCTAAAATCGGTTTTCCTTTTATACGAAAGAGTTATGCCACATAGAGGGGAGGAGGAGGAAATCAGTGATTAATTTGGATATTTACGGAAAAATTTGCGTAGCTAACTTATAAAAAAAAATGTAATCATGTGATAAACATCTGATTCAAGAATTGATTTATTCTCTATAACAACATCGGAACTGCATCTGCTAATTGTTATGAAGTTTAATATTGTTTAAAAAAATATTTTTGTTGATTTTCATTCGAAATATTAATTTTTGAAATTTATGATTAGCTGAATGAGGAATTACCTTTTATGAAATGCATTGATTAAAACCTTTAAATTGAAAAACTGATGTAATTTTATTTTGTTTAGAAAGAAATTTTGGCGATTTCATTGTATTTTATAAATGTTTGAAATTTTAAAGATATTTATTTTTAACATTTTGGAAAGTTTCAATTTTGTTATTATGTATTTTGACATTTTGAAATTGAGATTAGCATGCCAATCTAAAAACATTTTAAATTTTGGCATTAATAAGATATGGTGTTTATAAAAAGAATTGACAAATCAAATTCAAGTTGGTATGTTGTAAAAAATTAGTTTTGAAATATTCCATAAATATTATTTGGTTTAAAAGTTAATATGATACAAGGTTGTTTTAAGTTCTTGTGTTAGAGCAAGGCAAATTGTTTCCGAAGTCTTATGGTTAACTTGGCAATGCTGAAATGGATCAGATTGTCTTATTGACAAATGACGCATTTCACGTTTCTTCTTGTCTTGGATTTATTCCTTAAGTCAACGATCAGCAGCAAATTCACTTTCTTTTTTACTGTGAATGAACCATATGAAGGATCATCAGCGTTTCGTTTTCAAAACGAAAAGGGAAAGGGATTTTCTCTTTTCTTCACATTGCATTTATTATATATTTTTCTCATTGTCTATTTAAAAAATGGAAAAAAAAATACTAATTTAAACAGAAATGTGACACAGTATGGCAGGAAATATTTTGAAGAGTGAGAAAAAATTGAATCGCCATCCTTTCACATTGTTATCTTGATGTAAAGGATATATAGGATGTTTCAATAAGTAAAATAATAATTAAAATATAGGGTGAGTTTGATCAATTCCGACAAGCAAAAAAGGGTGATAGAAGAGCCCGTGGGGATCATAAAACACTAGAGCGACTCTGTCTCATCCCCAACCGTTTACAAATACAGCTACGGTAAATTCAATGATTTTCTTCAAAATCGTGAAAAAATCCAAATTAAAAAAAGAAATTGTGCACATCCTTACGCAAAGTAAGCACATTCTGAATGAACAGTTCAAATAATTTAAGATGGCACTAGTTTCATGAAAATACATGGATTTAAAGATGATTAATTAGCGCCGAAACGTTGGCGAAATTCAAAATAGAAATATCGCCAAAATTTTTAATTCTGAATTCCGAAAAAACCGTACAAGCTACAATTTGTCAAATTTACTAAAAACTTGACCATACTATCGCCTTTCGAAAGAGCCCACCATAAACCATATAGGTGTTTTATTTGATGAAAAATTCCTTTGTTGGCAACACAGCCCTGGAAACGGCGTTTGTTGAATGTTTCTTTCAATGAACACTGATTTCCGTGATGTATTGCCAACGAAAGACTTAATTTCCCTGAAATAAAACACATAAATGGTTTAGGGGGGGGGGGCTCATTCGAAAGCCGATGGTATGAATAAGGTTTTGGTAAATTTGACAGATTTCAGTACGGTGTTTCTGAGTTTTAAAATTAAACAGTTTGGCGATATTTCTATTTTGAATTTCGCCAACGTTTCGGTGCTTATTACTCAGCTTTAAATCCATGTATTTTCATGAAACTGGTGTCATCTTAAAGGATTTGAACTGTTCATTCAGAATATGTGCTTACTTTGCGTGAAGATTTTTTAAAATTGGGATTTGTTTCATGATCTATGAGCAAAATAATTGAATTTGTCATAATTGGCAAACGGTTGGAGATGGGACAGGGTTGCTATATGTTTTATGGTCCCCATGGGCTTTTCTATCATCCTCCTCTTTCGTTTGTCAGAATTGATGAGACTCATTGTAACGTTTTCCCTCACATGGTTAATGGCATTCAGATCAGATGTAACGTCTTCCTCTTTTCCACACATAGTTAAGTGCATACGAACCTCCAGATGTAGATCCTTTTCACTTGGAGAGTCATTGTCTGGTCAATTGTTACTATATCCAGGTGTGGGAAAATAAATGTATATGCCGTCGTTTCAAATAGATAGCCCCATCATGTCTTCAAGGGTGAGGAACGTCAAAACATCCTGATGCTAAATTTTTTTCAGACACCTCAAGTCATCATCAAGAACTGATCAATCACCAGCAAAAATTGTCATTAAGTGGCACCTAGGTACACTTCAGCCGGCTTTAGCTTCGAATTGATTGTAATTGAATATGAATTGAATAATATGCTCAAGAAACTGGCGGCCACAAAGATAGTTCCAGAACAGACATTCCCTCGGCCGGGTTTAAAGCATTGAGGAAGCTTTGCTGAGCTGTTATTGGGTGATAGGAAACTCAAGTTCACCAACGGGAAACCGAAGGCGGGTATCTGATGAAAATAAAATGCGTTTTTTCTTTTCCAGAGAAGAAGGAGAGAAAGTCTTCGAATTAGAATTCGGAGTGACTTCGGAGTGCGGAAAAGTTGTTCCTGATTTTTTGAGAAGTTTCGTGTGATTCGGGCTTCTATGTTAGGGTCCACCCATTAATGATCGGTGGATTTCTGGAGCTGCCCTGGAGTAGCCGTTTAGAGAGAACAGCCAGTTAGCGGTTTTTTGGTGACTTATTCTTCAATTTGATCGAGGAACTATTTCGTGATTGAATTGTTATTTGATTTTTGTAAATAATATTAACCTAGATGAGAACAAATTGTTCGTTGTAAATATATAGAACTGTAAATAAAAGAATTATTTTGTTACTCTACTCTCTTATTTGGTCGGTCTTGGCCAAGTATTATAGCCTTATATTAATTGGTGGCAGCAGTAAAGGATAGAACTTTGCGCAGTATCTATCATTAGATGACTGGTCTTGCGTTTGGGACCCGGAAGATTTCTAGTCCGAGAAAGGTTGATCTAGGTCGGAAGAAATTTGATATAGGAATTTGCGCAGTATCTGCCAATAGGTAATTGGACTTGCATTCAGGACCTGGAAGATTTCTAGTCCAAGAAACCTCGAAAATTCCTACGTTGGAAGGAATCTGCGGAAGCGATCAGCCCAGATCATCCAACTCTGGAAAGAGTTGAATGATCTTTTCCAACCCCAAGGAAGCCAGTAGAACGCTCAGGAATCCACAAAATGGTAAGCTTGTTTATTTTCTACTTTCAGAGGCATTATCAGGTTTTAGAAAAAATATAATGAAAAATTATTTCTAAAAATTTAGGAAATTCATATGCTCTCAAGTGTAATTAAATTTAAGATCTAAATTTCGATTTGTAAATTAATTGTATATTTATTGATCATAGTTACCTTTGCAAAATTGTTTGATTGTACTGGGGCTTTAAGTACTAGTTCAGAAGTTCCGAGGTTAAGAGTATTTTTGTTTCGGTAATAGTAGTGTCGAGTTTAAGTAAAACTTTATTGAGAAATTATTTAATGTGTTTAACTGAATTGAAATTAACATTAGAATATTTTCATGCAAGTTAGTGGAAAAATTGATGATGATTTTTTTTTTAATTGTGCTGTGTATTTTTGTCTAGTTGAATGTGAAATAAATTTAAGCATGCAATATATGTGGAAAATTAGCGTAAAAAATTCCGATTTAATAATACTTTACTTGTATGTTTTTGTTTTGAAATTGTGAGTGTAGATTTAGTTTCAGAGATAATTGTTAAATTTCCAATTTCATCAAGAGAAAGAGAGAGAGAGAGAAAAATGGCTTTTTAGCGAAATTTAGGAAGGTAGATTTGACTACGTCAGCTGAGGCATTAGGGATCGAAATTACCCCTCCTGATAGAATAATAAACATATGCGGGAAGATTAAGGGTTCCCCAGATTTTGAAGAGGAAATTGTTAAAAATCAGTTAGAAATTATCGTTTAGGAACGCGAAACCGCGGAAGCTAAAGTCGTTGAATAAAGGGCTAGGGCTAGAGAAGCTGAAGCTGAAGAAAATGCTAGAACTAGAGTTAGAGAAGAACGGCGTACTAATTAGAGAAATTTAAAATAACTATTGCCGCGGAAACGGTTAGTGTAGCTTCGAACCGAAGCAAAAATAATAAAAACCGAACTTGAGGAAACAGAATGGGTGTCGCAACTTATTTCACTTTTGCCATTAGATCCAATACAAATTATCATTAAAGAGCCGAAAGAAAAAAATGCAGGATTATTGCAACATAAAGGAAGTTTTGCTAGATAGGTTTAAAATGAAACGGAAACCTTTAGATTAAAATTCACTCAGCATCAGAAAAACCCTGGCGCATTATGGAAAGAGTTAGTCTTCCGAAACTATTTATAAGGTTGGTTAGATGGAACGGAGTCCATTGGGAGGAACTCAAGTCTAGACAGTGGAGTTTATTTGTTAGACAACGGGACCGCGAGAACAAAAACAAACCACGAATTTGAATGCGGTAGTTACGCGTCCAAACCGCCAAGCTAGAGACTGCCCCCACGAACGCCATTGCACGGACGAGGACCCGGCGTTTATTGTCAAGGACATTTTGACTGATATCATTTTACCGTCCCGAAGAAAAAGACACCGCGAACATTTTGAAAGTTAGCGCAGACGTATTTGTAGTGTCCCAGAGGGAATGTGAAACCTTGAAGCCCTATTTCGAAAGTGTAAAAAAGGAGGAAGGGATTTTTGTTTCAGAGAGATAATAGGTTATTTCGAAAATAGTGGATCATTTGGAGAAAGAGAATTTTCAGTTAGTCGTATCGATGGCTTTCCAAGAGAAAATTTTGGCGTTATGTTCGGAATCTACTTCTGCGTATCACTAAAACTAAGGATAGGCTGTTAAAGCATTAATTTTGGCCAAACTGCATAAAAGAAGTGGACGAATACGTAAGATGCTGTGACCCGGGTCAATGAAAAGGGGAAGTCGCGATAAGAAGGCCCCGCTTAAATTGGTACCGATCATCACTGAGTTATTTTCGAAAATTACTATCGATGTAGTAGGGCCCCTTCCTCTTAGTAATAAAAATAATCGATATCTATTATCGGCGATATGCATATCCTTTAATATCCGGACGCAACATCTGTCAAGGATATAAGTTCCATATCGGTGACGGATGCTTTGTTAGAGATATTTAGCCGTATGGGGTTTCCCCGCGAAGTTCAGTGTGACCTAGGTACTGAGTTTAGCAATCAGTTACCGACGGAATTTTTTATGATTGTTTTGGCATTAAAATAACTCATAGTTCTGTACACCATCCGCAATCTAATCCTGTCGAAAGATTTCCCAGGACCCTTAAAAGCCTCTTGAAAGTTTTATGTCTTCATTCAGGGAATGATTGAGAAAAAAATTTCCCGGCAACCTTGTTAACACTACGTACTGTTACGTATGAGAGTACGAGGTTTAGCCTGCAGAACTAGTGCACTGAAAAAATGCAAGGACGTCAGAAGTCCTTTTATATAAGCATTGGGTCAAACCCCAGAAAAAGACTCCTCAATAGTTGAACACATGTTCGAATTGATAAATAGGGTGAAGAGATGCCAAGAGTTGGGCGTTGAAAGAATGACTAGGTCCAGGCGAATCGAAAGAATTGGTATGACAAAAACGCAGTAGACTGTAAATTTCTAGTAGGTGATCAGGTTTTGGTTTTCGCTACTTCTCAACTGAATAAATGGTGAAACGGGCCCTGGTGAAATCGAAAGTCAATTTTCGGACACAAATTATTTTGTAAAATGGCAACTAAAAAGGACAAAAAGCTCTAATATGTCACGTGAACCTGTTGAACCGTATCATCAAAGACAAGAAAAAATAAATCTTGTGATTAGTGGAAGTAAAGAAACTCTCAAGGATGAAACGGAGGATTCGGGAATTCCTTATCTGATCTTTGATTCAAATGTGTATGATTTTGAGGGGATAATTAAGGATAGCGCTCTAAAGGAAAGACTCGGTTTATTAGAGGTCGACGAATTGCGAAAATTGTTGGGCCGTTATCAGAAGGTTTTTTTTTTTTAAATGACCCAGGGGAAAACGCACCTAGAAAACGATCTAGAATTACTTAGTAATGAACCAGTTAGGTCGAAACCGCACCACACCTCTCAGTGCCAGACTGAGATTCTTAAAATTGAAATTAGAAGAATCTTGGATCAAAAAATTATTGAAATCGGTCAATACACTTCACCGATAATCTTACTTTAAGCTCTGGAAAGAGACTCTCGCCCCTGTTTAGATTACAGAAGAATGAACTTTATTGTGCGAACGCAATATTTCCCGTTACTGAATATCAAAGAGCGTGTCGAAAGAGTGTCCGCCGCTAAGTTCATAACGGTAATTGACTTAGTAAAGGGGTACTGGCAAATTACCCTTAGTAAGCAGGCACAACGTTATGCAGCGTTTGTAACAAGTTTCGAAACCTGTGTTCCATTAAGAACGCCTTTCGGGTTGGTCAATGCCTCGTATTTCTTTAGTAAGTTCATGTCGCGGGTGTTAGAAAACTGTGAAAGCTTCACCGTCCCGTATTTAGAAGACATTTAAGATCTATTCGCAGAATTGGAAGAATCAATTGAAATACATAAAGAAAGTCTTAAAACGTATAAGTGACGCAGATTTAACTATTAAACCGTCTAGGTGCAAATTTACCCAAAACCACACTAAATATCTGGGACATATCGTAGGTGGGGGAGTACGAACTCCCGCGGAAACCAAAATCAAGGCAGTCTTAGATTTTCCCACTCCCACTACAAAAACGCAAATTAGAGCTTTTCAGGGTTTAGCTGGATATTACGCTCACTACGTAAAAGATTTTTCTGTAATTGCAGCCCCCCCCCCATAACAAATGCTTTAAAGGAGGTTAAAAGAGTTAATTACTTGGACAGACGAATGTAATCAGACTTTTGAAGAGTTAAAGCGCAGACGGACCCAAATGCCAATGCTGTAAGCTCCTTACTATAAAAAGGAATTTATCCTTCAGACGGATGCTTCGGATATCGGAAAGGAGATCGTGGTGTCTCAACGCGACTCGGAAGGTGAAGAACATCCCACTCTGTATTTAAGTAAAAAAATTTCGAAAGCTGAAAGGAAATTAGAACTGAGGTTGCAAATAAATTAGGTAGTTAAAATTCTTTTTGTATTCTGTAAAAAGGTGTAAAGAAATGTTATCTTATTTAGCAGGTGAGGCAGAGAACTGCCATACCCTAAGAAGTGTATAATTGTGTTTTTATTTAAGTTATTGTTATCTTAACTTGTATATATAGTAATCAGGAAGATAAAATTTTAAATTTTGTGATTATGCCTCTGTCAGTAGTATGAACAAGTTTATTTGAGGAAAAGAGGATTTTTTCTGTTAATGCCAAGAAAAAATCCTTTCTGCAAGTGTGTGCTTCTGTGTTAAGGCCCACCCGGTAAAGATCGGTTGATGTCTGGAGCGATCCTGGAATAGCCGTTTAGAGCTAACAGCCTTTTAGCATTTTTTTTTGACTTTTTTTCCGATTTGATTGAGGAACTATTTTGTGATTGAACTGTTATTTGATTTTTGTAAATAATATTAACTCGGATGAGAACAAGTTGTTCGTTGTAAATATATAGGGCTGTAAATAAAAGAATTATTTTGTTACGCTACTCTCTTATTTGGTCGGTCTTGGTTAATATCACCCTGTGACTAATGATAAATTTTGGACTGTGTATATAACGTACTTTGATTAAATCACAATAGATATCAAACTAAGCCACAAATTTTAAATTATGTATAGAGTAAGTCTTTTTTTTCCCACCCTAAATACCATCAGGAATTTTTTTAAAACTAATATGGTATGTGCATTAAATATTTTACAATAGTTCAACTGCAAACTTCACAACCTATTTAAAATATTTTTCATGGCACAATTCACATTTTTATTAACATTCACACCAATTAGATCCAGTGTTTATTATGTTTCACATTCTTCGGTTTATTAGATGGAACGAAACAGAAATTCATAACTACGCAACTATGCAGTTCCATCAGATAAACTGAAAACAAAAGTTCGTGATTGGACTCAAAAGTTTTAAGAAAAACATAGCTAAAAAGAATGCTGCACGGACGATTTTTTATTATTATATCTATATTTCCGTTGCTTTATTAAATATTTCATTGAAACTTCGTGAAGACCTATACTGTTTTGAAATCCCCCCCCCCATCTTACATTCATTCAGAAATTATTTTCCTTGTATAGAAATGGAAAGAATTGCATTAAGAAGACATGATTTTAAAATTGTTCTTCAGAAATTTCACTTAATTTTCAACTACAGCTTTTCACTTTGTACTACAGTAAAAAAAAAAAAAAAGACATTGAAACTTTTAAATATTTATTTAAACAACAATAAAACACGAGCAAGTTTATAAAGACAAAAGCTTGAAGAATGTGAATCGAATATATTATTAAATATAAGGCGCAATGAATAATATGATTTGTAAAAACTTCCTATTCCAATTTTCATACTTTTTTTGTGTGTATAATTTTATATCCGTACTAAAACAAAAGTAATATTAGTAAATATTTCAAAAGCAGTGATATTGGGAAAGTCCTACGATATAAAAATGATAAAGACAAAGAAAAGGTGAACAAGAATTCAAATACATAAAATTTGCATAAACTGAAGTAATGATATGTACCGAGAAAGATAAATCGTCAAAAATTTTATATTCCTAAACGAAAAACTTTTTTTATTGAAACGTACCCAGGTCAAATTTCAACTGGGCATAATCTCAAACAGAAGGACAAAGAAAAATCTTGATTAAATTCAACTACTTTCTCTTTGAAAGTAGGTTTTTATTACAAACGATTTCGAGTGTTAGTATTAAAACCAATTTTTTCTTGAGAACACTAATAACTTTCAAACAACACTAGAATCATTTCAGGACTATTTTACATGTCAAAATGGTAGATTCAGTTGTACTGTGCTGTTAAGTTAGCCTATCTTGGAGTACAGTTAATGTTTCTGAAAGAATGGGGAAGGAATACTGAATTCCTTCCGTTTTCAAGCCTCTGATTAGTTTCGGAGGTCTAGTTTGTGAAAAGTAAACAAGCACTTGACTTGCATTATTAAGTTGTAAAAAAAAGGGTATTTTTCTCGGAATATAGATGCGATTTGGGTTAGCTATCATTTGGTCATTAAAAAATCAAATATACTCAAAGCTATAATGCTGCCATATCCCATCGTACTATTCTTACTTAAGGGAAAATTTTACCATTGTTTCGAAATTAAAGATTTCAGCAAATAAATATTTTGTTTCACTTTGTTAATGAGTAAAAATTAAGCCTGCATTTTAAAAATAAGTAAAATAACAAATTTTATAAAATGCCATTCTTTTTATTTTTCCTTTTTTAAAGAATGGTCGCTTTCAAAATTATTTCTCCATTGAGGCCTGGTTCTGATCTTCCTCTTTTGTGTTGTCGAAAGGGGAAAAAATTTTATTAGACATATTACTACGCTATTATATTACGCTTTTATGATTTGCTATACGCTTTGTTTCTTTTTGGGAAAATGCCTAAAGGGAAACACAACGCTCTCTTTCTCTTTTGTCCAGACTTTTTAACAATTCCTACTCAATAAACAAACATCTTCAAGAATCTGTTTTTATATAATTTGCCACCGATGTTAAGCTAAAAAAAAGTAACTCAATCGAATAATTCTATTACCAGATGGCGTCTTTTTCTTAATTAGACATGCTGTGGATAAACCTTTTTACCAAATAATTTTGTAAAATTATATATTTGATTATTATATGGAATATTTTATTATTCAAGTTTATTTGTACTTCTACACTATTGTTTCATTAATTGTATTTGAAATTATTTTGATGTATATTTTCACCAAACCATGAGCATTAACCGATTACATTTTATAAGGTTTTCCATCTTTGCAGAATCTGAAGTAGCAAAAGGCCTTATAATCCTTGAAGTTTTCTGAAGAAGAAATTGCTATAAATTTAATTCATTCTCAATTTTAAAACTGATCTTTTTTCTCATTATTTAAATTGAAAATAAGAATATATCTGGGTCACACAAGTTTTTGTTTTTCCCGATGCTTCTCAAGATTTAAAAATTATGTCTATGGCTATCTTAAATAATTGTGCTAGCATATATATATTTTTTATTTATTTTTTAAGATTTAGTTTCGGAATGGAAAAGTTCCCTTTTGAACTGATATTTGTTTTGACCGCATTATTAACTTCCACTTTTGCTGTCCTTTTGTTTTGAATTTTTACCAGTGAAGTTTGTGTCTTCCGTTTCTTTAAAATTATCAAGACTCTGATTCACTTAAAGTAGTACCTATAAAGCAAATTCATCTCTAATTATTTAAGAAACTATGCTTCAAGTTTAAAATAAATTCATTTATGAATTTTCATCAAGATTGCGTTACGTCCAAGATCCCTTTACCCTTTTAACATCATTCCTTTTATTACATATATATGTCTTTTAAACGTTAGGTAGTTTTGAGTTTCCATATTATTATGATCAATGGAGATCTGCACAAATTTTCTCTGTCACGGAAGACATTAGAATAGGTAGTATTCCTATACGAAACTTTGCTAATATCAATATGTGCGGTCGCAGCCTGGTAATGCCTCACTGTCTCATCTGACACCAGCTTCTTATCGTCAGTGTTTCGATTCTGATTAAATATTGCATAAAATATGTTGAAATATCAATTTTTTAACGAAAATAATTAGACCATTTTGACCACTATTTGAATTATCCTCTAACAGACATTCAGTTACAGATCGTGTTACGCAACTTTCACAATAGTTGCGTAACACGATCTTAGTTGATCAATTCAAAATTTTATTTTTTTGGAATTGATCTGTAATTTAAAAATAAATATCAATTTACTTATTGGTAGCTTCATAATGCCCCACTATTTCATCGAGTAAAGTCAGAAGCCAGTGCCCAGCCATTAGTTGCGATTGTAGCTAAATATTAAATTAAATCTGCTGGAAAAATTAAAAAAATGTTTTTCTAAAATATTGTCCTTGTGGAAAATGATACATGTTTCTTGTAACATTTTCACATCATATTACAGTGAAATTTCCCTTCTGATTTTTTTTTTTTAGATAAGTTTTCATTATATGTTAGCAATTTCTGAGTGTCTTTTGATTCTATCATGCTACCTTAGAAGGGCATTTGTCATAATCTATTGCATTAAAAATTTTAAATTCAGTAATTATTAAAAAATTATTTGATAAATTGTAAAGAATGCCCAATTTTTTTAACTCGAATAAGCGCAGCCTGCAGATGTATTTTTCAAGTCTCACAACAGCCAAACAAGTCGAGCATAAAAGGTTTATCCTGACTATAAAAATTTATTGTGAGGTAATTGTTATTTTTAGGTACATGTTATAAATTCTTTAATTGAAATCGTAATTAAATTGATCATCTTAGGAAATTTTAATGTGCGTATCATTTGCAATTTGGGAAATATCAAGGTGACAAAAATTTTGCTTTATTATCTTCAACGGTTATTTAAGGCAAAACTTTGAGCTCATCCTCATTACGAGGTCCGTCCCAAAGTAGCCCTAGTGTTGCTTTACAACGGGACGTTAATATGACTAAACTAAACTTGAGCTCATCCTCTGAAACAGTTGTTTCTAGTACTTTATACCATCGACTCGAAATTTGAACATTTTACATTCATTTTCATACTCACAAGAAATGGGCACGGGCTGGAGAATTTAGTTCCGGACATAATTTAGCGGGATGGTAGTATATTTTAAAGTATGTTTATTCAATAATTTTTAAAGTACAATAGTGAGCTGTGGAAAGAGCTTTCAAATTTCAGAATAGCGTATACAGTGAAACCTTTCTGAGCGGCCACTCCTCGGTTCCGAGAAAATTTGGCCGCTCAGAAGGGTTTATTAATAATTTGTCACCACCACCGATATCCAACGCCGTTAAAGCATCATTTTAGCATTTACGAAGTTTGAATTTAATCCTGGACTGTTTATTTTTAAATTTCTTAAATTTTTTTTTTTTAGTTTAATGGTAAATTACAGTTTGAAAATATTTTCAATTAATATGTGATTCATATTTGTGTAAAAAACAAACGCTCATTCACCTAATACATGAATTTAAATTTATTATTTTTAATGTCATTATTATTAATGAAAATTATTTTATTTATTATTAAAAAGTATTAATTTAAATAACGCCCAGGAACGGTGGTGACAAATTTTTAGTATATAACTATACTGTACGTTTGAAGGACATTTACTCAGAATTGGCTGGTTATTGCATTTTAATATTTTAATGAATGAACAATCAAAAGGTATAATACCGTTATAATGAATCTCATCCCGAACTTAATTTTTTAACCCATATGGTCCTCTCCTTGTTAGAATGTCTCACTACATGCGTACCATCTGAAATTGCAAAATGGTTCTTTCCCCTCAAATTATTATAGTTTGAGTTAATCTAAGAGGAAATATTTTGCTGCAATCCTTTAACAACTAACTTCTAACGCATTTACAAACTCTAGCGAATAAAGGTAATTTCCGACATAATAAAGGATAAAAAAAATTTAAATAAACTTCTGTAGCTAAACTTAAAATACTTATAACTAGTCTTCCCATATTTCTAGTAGGTTCGTTTGTGGTACTGAGGTTGAGGACAAATGCATTGACACTTGCAATTAAACAAATATCTAAGTAAAAAGAATGCTTACATAACATATATAAATTGCTAAAAATGTTGTGTATTACTCGATAGTCTTCAATAGAAAAATCATTTAGTGTGTTAGTTGTTGGATATGATTCTTCCAGAGAAGTCCTAATTGTTATTTCAACCAATGAAATGCAAAATTGTTCTGGAAGATTGAAAGTTGAAAGTTCCCTAAAACATTTCATTCATTGCAACCAACTTTAAGAATTCATTTTGAAAACATCTGAAAAAATTATTAACAACCAATGAAGTATTGTCTTACTAAATAATATAACTTTAAGCTTATTTAATTCATTATAAACTTATCGTCAAGACCTGCTCAGTATGGAACACGTACGAGTAGTTTTTAAAAAATAGTTTAAATGTTATCAGATTGTTCGGAATTAAAAAAAATAATGAAAGAGCATTACTGTCTATCCAATTAATGTAGATGTATATTTTCGTATTAATTTTTCTATTATATTTTCGATACCTTTTAGTTAAATATGTAGCAAGCATTCTATATATAATCAAATATCTTCCAAACTTGAATTCGAAGTAGATTTTGAAAAATGCTCCGATCAAATAATTTGAAGTAAGTTAACAATTTCATTAAAAAAATATTTAGCTGATTTAGAAAATAGATTGGTGACGATTGTTTATATTTTAAACACAAATTTTATCGGTGATCCAAAAATGTTATTAAAAGCTGAACATATTTTAAAAGCAGTAACTGAATAAAAAAAGATAGAATGTACATTACCCAATGAAACAACTGCAGTACGAATATATACCCAAGTATTGCTTATAGAAAGTGTAGCAAAGAAAGGTAATTTTCTTCGTAATAAAGGACAAAAAAAAATGTCATAGGGACAGTTAAAATAGTAAATTCCTCAGGAAATTTATAAATTCCCTCTGTCTTTATTTCACCGAGCATTACAAATAGTAGACTGAATAAACACAGAAGTCGTGTCCGCCACCTACTGGACCGAATATTTTCTAACACTGCTGACTTAGAAACCTTCAAGATTTCAACAAATTTATATATATTTATAAATCCATACTAGGCAATAATAAGAAACAATTATTTTAAACACATAAGGATATTAATGCAATAAATACGAGATTGGCATAATAACACTGTAAGGATATATTTTGTATTCAGAAAATCTAATCTTTTATGGGAAGAATATATGAATCCTCTACATTTTTTAGTTCAGGTATTTTGCCAGTAGGTACAAAACACCAATTACCCTTACTTTCTTATCCTTTCTGAACATTATTTGAGATTTTCTGCCATTTAGCAACATTGCACATGGCATATTTTCATCTTTAAGTAACACAATTATTTTTGGAAAACATCCCTTTACTACGTTGTTGTAAGATCTTCAAATAAACTCTTTTGCATAACCTCCAAATTTGTTTAATAAATTTCGTTGTTTTTTTCTATTTATATATTAAAGAGGTCAAGTTGAACAATTGAAGTTGATGGTCTGCCTATAAGAAAGTAAAGTGACCGGGTGATGAAGTTTCAAAATTGTCGAACTCAGATGCCAGGGGGGGGGGGCGAGAAAAGGTCTCGAAATTAGAACACTCTCAATTTCTAGAAGTATTGTAAGAAATTCTTCTAGAGTCAAATGAGTATTCCCAATAACACGTTTCAAATGGTGTTAAATGGTTTCATCACAACTTCCCCCCCAAACCACTGAAGTTTGGCAATTTTGTAGGCATAAATTTTCATTTGGATATTTAATCATGTTACGCAGATTTTTTATAGTTAAAAATGCGTTTTCACACATGCTATAAAGGCATCTGAAGTAAGTTCGGTTTCAAAATCCAAATACAAATTACAAAATCATTTTCTACTTAAGCATACAAATATATAGAATATATATTTTGTTTAGTATATTCCCTTCCGTTGATTTTTAATTTTACAGTGAAGGGCCCACCAAAATCGACCCCGACATTACAAAAGGGAGAAAGATCCTATAATTTGACCAACATAGTGTTAATCCTTAACACTATGTTGTTCTAGAAACAAATAGCACCGTGCTAGCTCAATTCATTATTCATACAGCTTCTGTAGAAGTTTCCAATGCATCTTGCTAACTGAATGAAGTCAAAGTAACAAAAACATTCATCCAAATATTCATGGTTGAGTGCTCATCGTGGAATTTTTAAAAGTGTTTTTTAATGGTTGGAGAAAGGAGTAAAGAACTGATTTTTACTCTAAAGAAAATATGACTGAATCTGTAAATATGAAGAATATCTTTTTCTGTCTATAGAAAACGCACCGTATTTGTCTTTTTCATCTAGTGTTAATTGCAAAAAGGCATTTTTGACATCATATATAAAAGCGAATTTTTTCATTCTGAAATTTATAAAAACATCAAATGTATTCGAATTAAAAAAAAAATAATTCAAATTCAAATGCTGAAAGTCATGACTTGCAAGCGCGTCGGGAATGATAAGCATTTTTGTTGAAATCCTGTTACAGAATACCGATTAATGAGAGACATAGTAAATTGCTTTTGTTTATGGGTTTTCAGGATTAAACATCTTTTCTATTTACCATTCTTCTCATTGTCAGCAACGTTTCACAATATGGCAAGCTGAGATCAGGATTTTCCTGAAATCTCCGAACAAGTGAATCAAATCTCATTTTCACAACACTGATATTATCATTAAGTTCATTCCAATCCCTGCCCAATGGTAATTCAACTTCATAACAACTATTCGTGTAGCGAACAGTTTTTTCAAATGTCTCCAAAGATTGGTCAGCCTCCTTGCAACCAGGATCATTTTTTAATGTCTATTGATTCAAGTTACCAAAACTTTTTGATGTTATTTCTTATATCACTGCAATCATAAATATGCCCGCAACGAGTAAATTACATTTTTTGATATTGTGAAATTGAAGTGCTGCTAATGGCTATAAAGCCAAACGCAAAATTTTGAAACTTTAATTCAGAATTGGTCGTTTCAACTTGTCTGAATCTCAAGAATTAGTAAAATTTCACAACTTCCTATAAAGCCTTGTTCCGACAACCTGTGCGCACCCTGAGACCGGCGCATTTTCCCCTCTTTTCCCTCTCTCGTGTTTTTTCTGAGTTGTTTCAGGTCTGTTCATTTTACCGCAGTTTGCGGGAAGCTCCGGACCGACGTCCACAGGCGGGGATGGTCCAACAATGGGTTAGTTGGCAGATTTACGACCATATTCGTAAAGGTCACAGGCCGTCGGAACGCGGCTTAACACAGCCATCTTCCCATATGGATAAAAATAAGAATCAACAAGTTTAACATTTAACGGTTTTTTGAATTTGCTAGGAACTGATAGGAATTATATTTGAGATTTTAGGAAAGTATAAAAACTGTAATTTAATTTCGAAGTCTCCTTTATTAGAAATTATAGTGTATACACTTGAACTCGCGTTTATTTTAGCGTTATTCAAACCGAAAACCTCAACAGAGATATTTTTCCTGTAAAGTCTACAATAAATCAGCGAACTCAGTTCTCATAAATGAAGACATTGTTCCCCACATCTAATAACGCTCTAGCTGCTTTTAAGTTTCCAAAACAAAACGAACAAAAATATTCGCAGTCGAAAGAATTGCGGTTTTCGTTAGTCTCACCCCACCTCCACTTGTTGTTCGCTAATACCATGCAAGGCATTTGAGGTAATTTTATGCGAGAGGAGAAAAATAAGACCTAAATTGGCGATTATTTCTGGGAGACCATTTACGTTGGTTATTTCTTTTATTTTGTTACTTTGTAGGATTCTCGTTTGAATTTGAAAAAACGAAAGATTTATCTAATTTTTCAACAACTATAAACACAATAATTGTTTCTGATAAGTTTTTTACTTTCTAATCTAAAGATAGAATGCGCTCATTCGTTACGCCAATTGAATTTAAAATGGCACTAGATGATTCCCTTACATCAGTTTGACCCAAACGTTTTTTTGGTTATTACATTTAACAGCTCCCGTTTATTTCAATGCCAGACTTCTAAAATTTTTCCAAACAATATCTAAATTAGTATAAGAAATAGAGATTGACTGTTTAACTCGTAAATCTTCATTCAAACTACTGGCTTTAAGATAGTGTAATTTCATAGCATTTGAATTTTTTTTTTTTTTCGATTACACTTGTGAAGAACATGTCGTTAAACATGGTTCAGTTCTCAGTTTTACCATTAAATGCAATTTCGGATAGTGTCGGTAATTTTTCTCTCTACAAAACATTTGCATGACAGTTTGGCACGGATGAAATAAAATTTTTATTTCCTCAATTTACGGTTAATGCTGAATCACAATTCATCTGTAGAATGGTCTAACTTCTTTCTCTTTTATGAAATCATCTAACTCCTCTGGTTTTCAGATTACAAAATTTGTATTAAACAGTAACTTAAAATCATTTAATGAATCACTGGTTTTAGAGTCAAATAGTTGCAAGGCAGATGAATCTGCATTGTTTATTGACGATGGAAATGTATCTCACTGCTGCATTAACACAGCTTTTAGAATTTTTATTTTCGTTTCCAGCTACTCCATTATGAATTAATCTACTTTACATCAAGTTATAATAATTATTGGAAAAATAAGCTCACCTTGATTTTGAAAGTGCTGGCACTTGTCGTACCATTTGGACGGTATCACGAATTGTTGGTTTCCAGAGAATAAGATTTCTCTTTAATAGAATAGTCTTTTTTCTTCAATTACGAACACTTTATTACATTTTAAATAGCAGACTAAATGACGTCACACACAAGATGTGCGCGCCATCTATTGAGCAAAATATTTAATAAGCATATTTACAACAATCAAATAAATAGCAAAAATTTGAAATAAGATACATGGTGTTAATGCAGAGTGTTCGGATACAACTAGATTGTAGTGGGCAAGAACTCTGGTATTAAGTATTTAAAAATTATCCAGAGAACCACATTTCTACGACGTGTAGCTTTCGAGAGAAAAAAGAAATTACAAAAGAGAACATGTCTTCAATCCGGTTCAAGAAAAATGCGCTTTAATGTAAACAGGAATGCCAGTATTTTCATGGTATTATATAAGGTCACGGTATTTATTTAAGTAGTTTCTGAATATATTCACCCCACATTTCGTGGGGCGAATATGACGTGCAGTGACTAACTGCTATCTAATTCAACTCATGATATCAGCAAAAGTAGTGTCAGCATACAGACGAGAAGTTATATCCTTTTGTATAGATCTTCCCTTAATGGAAAAACTCCGATGGAGGCAGAACTAGAGATCCTGATGGCCTATCAATTGAACCTTCATGCACCATGTCCAATCTGACGACAGGATATTCCATAATTTTAACGGTGACTGTTCCTTCGCATTGCAGGCATACACAAGTCTTCTCTTTCTGTTCTCCGATGGATACAATTAATATACATATATATTTGTTTCTCATCCGTTTTGCAATTTCATAGGGCTTGGTAAGGCATTCATTTTTTACCCCGGTTATAACTTCATCCTTTTTTTTTTTTTTTTTCTTCCTCGAAAACTAGGCTTCACAATGGTCTAGTTCTTTGAACTACTTTCATTTGTCCAGAGCGAGGATCTTCGTTCCACGCAGTTTATTCAGTGGCTTTCGAAAAGTTGTATCATTGTATACACTCATAATTGTTATATTTTATGTATTAAGCTACGAAGTGGCGTCATCTCTCCATTTGCAAATATCCATATCATTATAATAGCGAACAATTAAATATATAATTTTAATTCGTCAATTGCTGAATAGTGTCCTCACATTGTTTTTCCAAATTATGTAAAGGGAAAACAGTTATATAATATAACAACAAATAATTTTAAACTTCACATTAATGAAAATTTTCTTGTCGTAGCTAACATTTATTTTTATGTATTGCTACACGTTCATTTGGTCTTTATCATATACTTTTTTTGAAGAAATTTGGGAGAACTTCATGTATCGCTGCATATTCATCTGCTTCTTTATCATACACCTTTTTTTAAAAAGAAATTTGGGTAATGTTCAAATGGGCTGCAAATTTAAATTTCCTTGTTTACCTTTGCGAAGTGCTTTTGCGGAAGTATTTCTTTGACAGACTTGACTTTTCTTTTTCGGTATTAGTTTTCAATTTCTTTGTTAATCGTACTATTTTATTTTGATTCGAAATGTGTATAATATTTCTGTATATTGCTTTATAGAAAGTAAATAAATCCTCTTTCCGATCTTTCATCTCTCCTATTTTAATGAAGTTAAACCTGATTGGCTCATTCGCAAAAGTACGGAGGTTTCCCTATCTTAAAACGGACAGTTATACACAAGGTGATCGCTAAAGATCATTTAAGCTCTTTAAATTCAAAATGGCGTCTCGTATAGCCAAGGATGTAGCTTGTATCTGTAGTAAAGTAACTATGCTAAATTTATTGAGACGGATTACAGTGACCTCAGCAGTGAGACAAAGAAGTTACAAAAAGTAGTTCAAAAATAAAGGAATTCGCTCCAAAAATTCAATTAGAAAAATGTATGCTATACCATAACAAACACACATGAAAAATTTCACGGAGTTATTTGTACAGTTGGCAGAGATAAAATTATGAATTTTCCGTCACTTGAAAAATGATTCGGATAGTTAAAGGAAAAAGGATTATTTGTACAGTTGGCAGAGATAAAATTATGAATTTTCCGTCACTTGAAAAAGGATTCGTCTAAAATAATAATTAAAAAAAATGTATTCTCTGGTATTATCGTGTAGTTTTTCTGAGCTAAGCAATTAAAAAATTCTGGCAAACACACTTGGAGGAGGGGGGGGGGATCTGAGAATTCGAACTTTCGTATAACTATCAAAATGCCTGATTAAAACCTTGTAGCCATATTGCCACGAAAGAAGATTCGCAGTTTAAATATTTTATCCCAATGAACTTTGTGCAGACGGGAAAATGTCAAAAGCAACTGCATGTCGTTCACTGAACGATTGGTGAATTCACTGGAACAAGATGATACAGCAGTAAAACCGTGCATGAATTAATCGTTTTTATAGACAATACGAAATTGATAGATTAAAAAAGGAAGGAAAGTTGCGACCTTGCTCGCAGTCCGCGATAAAACAGTGTACATTTCTTGCGTTTCCACGGTATGCAAATTCATATTGTTATGAATTTGTAAAACTGCTTTCCTACGATGCCAGTCTTTCCTTTCGCTGCGGGAATCGTTTTTCATTAAATCTCAGTGAGTTATTTTAGTGGAATCATAAGCCTTGCCGAGTTTTTTGGCAATGAATTTCAAAATCTCCCATCTTCTCGAATTGAATCGATATACCTATTAAGGTCTGAGAATTCGAACATTCTATATACTTCCTATGTGACGTCACGTCATGCCTGGGACCCTATAAAAAGAAAACCTTCTCCAGCCTTGAGATGAATTGAGATCGATTGTAGTAATCTGACTTGATTGTGGGTTGAATTTGGATAATCGGCGAGTTTACCGGATTGAAGATAGCGGTATTGAATCTGTGGCGGACGTTTACACTATGGAGAGGAATCAGAAAGTTTAGTCAGTGTCTTTGCTGTGCACTCCTATGGACATTTTGCGCTTTTATTTTCATGCACCTTATCTGTGTGCTGTCTGCATTGTTCCTGTGCTGCCTATTTCTGGAATATTCGTCGAATAAATCATCTATTTTTGTATTCCGTCCTGTTGGACTGATGTTTAGCATTACCGTATATACACGGCTGTAACGTAATGGCGATCTTCACTAATTATCAGTATTGTGATGTAGTGCTTCTTTATGGCCAGTTGCATCGTATTGCGGGACCAACTGTACGTACTTAAACCGCTGGGTTTCCAGATTGCTCCCATCTAATTTCGGCAACCATTAAAAACGTTCGATGTCAGAGACACAGGTAACACAAGAAGCCGACATCGTTTCGGGTAAACCAAATATGTATAATACAAAACCAGCCAATGACATATTGGCGTACACGTTAGCCCATCCCTACAACAATACAAGAAAACTCAGCAAACACTGAGTACGGCTTAGTACAAAACCAAGTATGGCAAATACTGCGCGACAATAGTTCAAATCCGTACCATGCATTCTGCAGCAGAGACTATTAATACGAAACAAACAGCGACGCTTCGACTGAAGTTGGGCATTGAACGAAGTGAATGTTGTTCCAGAATTTTTTTCAACTCAAGATGGTCGAATGAGGCGAAGTTCCATCAATATGGTATGTTGAACCGACACAAAGCACATTACTGGGCACTAGAAAATCCCTCATGGGAAGTTTCCGTCCGATAGCAAGTGCAGTGGTCTGTGAATGTGTGGTGCGGTATTTTATGACGGTTCACTAAATGGCAGCAACACTCCCAGTTTTTACAAATTGTGTTTCTTGACTTTATTGATGGCATGTTTGTCTTCCTTGTAATTCCAACATGACGCCCTCTGCAGAAACACAATGCAACAATTTCTCAAAAATATATTTGGTCAACAGATTATTGACTACGTTGCTGTGTTGAATAGCCTCCACAATCACCAAATCTTAGCCCAGTCGATTTCTTGTGAAGCTGCGCTAATGTCACCCCGCAGATGATTAAGAATATGTGTACTGGTTTACTTGATCGAATACAAATGTGTAGTGTGGCCAATGATGGCCTTTTTGAACAGACTGGCCATGTTTTTTAGCGATACGTTTTTTTCTTTCCTTTTCTTTTTCTAATCTGTATCTTTTCCTATGTACCTCACTGAATAACGAAAATTTGCTTTTGACGTTTTCCTGTCTGCACAAAATTTATCAGAATAAAATGCTTAGATTGTGAATCTCCTTTCGTGATTGTATGGCCATCAGATTTTGATCAGGTATTTTGATAGTTGCATGAAAATTGCGAATTCAAATCCTCAGCAAAAAATACCCCCCCCCCCCACACACACACACGAGTGTGTTTTTTAGATTTTTTAAAAATAGTTTTTGTTTACATTTATCGTTGCTTAAATTTCATTTCGTCGTTACTTAACTCGAAAAAACTTTGTAATATTGTTGCAGAATATATTTTTGTTTTAGTACGAACTCTTTTACATGTCACTGAAACTTCATAATTTTAATCCCAAATATATCCACTGATATATATTACCATGTATAAACAACTCCGGGAAACATTTTTCTGTATATTTCTTATGGTCTTTATTTTTAACGTTATTTTTTGTAACTTCGTTATTTCATCATTAGGGGCTTGTACTCTGTCTCAATAAATTCAACATAGTCACTTTACTATTAGTATGCCTTTCTTCCTGGGACGTCTTTTTGTATTTAAAGGGTTTAAAAGGATTTTAACGATCCCCCTGTGTATTAACAATCAATCAAGGTACTGATTCTTATTGCATTTTTCTTTGCTTCCCCTCATTTTTTATCGTCGACTTTTTATTGTGAAAATGTTTTAAAGGGTTGATTGTTCCATGGTTCTCCTCTCTTTTTGTATTTTTTTTAAAGTTTAAAATTTTTTTATTAATATTTCTTTTTATTTGCTTTTGAACATATAAAAATGTTAATCCCTCTTTTTTAAACTTGCGTGCTCATTATTCTCTGTGCCCGATATTGCCGCCCTCTGTTTTGCACTTACTGATGATGTTTCAAAATTCTTTTTTTCTTTGTTAAAGTATGGATACCGAACGTTCAACATTAAAAATGGATGATTTACCCAAATATTAATAAATATTGTTTAAATTTTTTCATAAATTGTTAGTTACTGGTTAATTACCAATCATTGAGATCTGGTATGTATCATTTCATGCATGTTGCCATAGATTTTTTCTGCGTACCAAGGCTATCTATATTGGATGGAAGCAATATTTTGATTATTCTCTTAGATTATGTTCAATTATCTTCGTCTATCATAATCTTTTGAAATAATTATGTATCTCTTAATAAATACGTTTTTATAGATATTGGATGTACTGCAATTTGTTTGGTAGAATATTTGTTTCGGAAATCGGAAGGATTTTATTCTGAAACTTGTTCTATATGAAAATATTTTGATTTTTTAAAAAAATGCATTTTACTTAAAATTTTTTAATTTTTCAGGAACAACAGAAAGAGTATGTTTAATTTCTGGAAATATAGACGGAATCATACGAATTCATGAATTCATAATGGAAAAGATTAAGGAAAAACCGGACCCTAATGCAAAAATGGCTATAGATTTTGATCATAAACAACCTGCAGAACGAGAGAAACAAGTAAGTTAAATGTATAGAAGTGAAGTATTCACTTTATGTCATTATAGTTGAATTATTATTGCATAATAAAATCTTAATGTGCTTTAAAAATGAAAATCAATATTAAATTGTTTTGTTGTTTATTCGTTTTTGACAACTTTGAGTTAAATATAGTATTAATGCAAGCCCTTCCTTTTCTCTATATATGAGTGGAAAAGGAAGTGATTTTTAGTGACTTACCTAGGAAGCTACTGATCGAAGTTGCATCATTTGGAAATCATTATTATTTAACTTCGCTAAACCTTCTTTTCGTCAAAAGTTGTAATCAAAATATTGTTAAAATGGAATTGGGTGCTGCATTTTTGGGGAAATATTGCAGATTGGACTTTTTTTAGTGAATTGGTTAAGTGTTTAAGAGCTCTGGTTTTCTTGCTATGTCTTATCAAGACGGAGATATACGTAATCATCATAGGTCCTTTCTGGAAAGTGAAGATGACATCGATTCACTGCACAGGATATCTGGAAAGAGTTATACACATAGAAATAAAATGTTATAGCCTCTATATTGGTATTTTAAGCAATTTATGACAAGTAATTACGAGAGAAGTGTTATTCCTATATTCAGAGATCAGATGAGATTTTTTTAAAATTATTTATTTATTTGGGAAAGTTTAAATTGAGACCATACTAAATTATCAATATTTAAAGTTTGTCTGAATAAAAAAGAAATATATATAATTTCGTTTTTCATTATTATTCATGTTTGTGAGAATGTTTTTTTTTCAATGTATTAAGTGATTTTTACACATTTTGTCTTATTTTTTTAAAGTACGACAGTAAGTTATATTTTACATTGTTTTATTAATGAAATGCATATTTGTCTTTTATTTTTTAATGACTTAAGTAACTCATAAAATTTCTTAAATTAGGTCTATTTTGGTGCCATATAATTATTCAATTTTCTGAACAGGGTTAGGAAAAAATTATTCAAAACTTAGATTGCTTTCATAAAATTTATTTTTTAAGCATTTTTCTGATATGCCCTTTTAATGCATTTTAGATAAAAGGATACATTAATATTTAATGCTGTTTGTACATTTTCTGGTGGTTGGCACATTATCATGGAGACCATTTCATTTAGTGTTAAAAATTGGCACAAAATGTATTGGAATGTGCTATTTTTGGAACTTTAAATAGAATTTCATTTGAAAAGTAAGCGGAATTTCAGAATTCTTTGGTGTTAACTTCTAAATATATTATCGCATAAAATAATATTTAGCCTCATCTAAAAATTCCAAAAATTATCTCTTCAATAATATTTATATCATTGTATGATTTTTGCATAATTTTAAGAGATTTTTAAAAATAATTTATAACGCTAATTTTTATCCTTGAAATTTAAATCATCTATTTCGATGTTCCATGAAATTTTAAGACCCCTTGTTTTCTACCATTGAAAAAATCATTATATATGAAATATTTTTTAACTGATAATTTTATTTTGCTCTTGAGCTATGAATAGATAGTGATGCTGTAGTTTAATAATAGTAAATTTTATTTCTCTCTCTCTCTCTCTTGATATGATTTTATGCATAAGGTAATTTTTATTAGGTTTGGACTAAAGGATTGGTTTGACATATATTTATTAAGTGTACATGAATAATCTTCAAGATTTTCATAATCTCAAAAGATAAAGATAATTTTAACTATTCATATCAAAAGAAAATAGCTGTCCTCCTTATTTTAAAGGCTAAAGTATCTGTTGCTATTTATTTATGTTACTCATTTTTGTTCAAATAATCATATACTAAATTATATTTATGTAACAACCTCTAGAAATGTGGGATTTAAACCGTTCAAAAATTATGTTGTTGTTGTTGCTTATGGCACTTGTCATAGAAAGTTCGCTGTCGAAGTCAGCGATTTTATGCCGAGTTTTAGCGTCTCTTGTTTCAGAAGCGCCATTTGGGGCCAACAGTACGTCTTAGCTACTCAAGCGTCACAGCCCTTTTCACGGGGAAAAATCGTTATATATACATTAAGTGATGTATAAATTTTACGTTCTTATTTTATAAATATCAAAGGTTATTTAACATATTTCGAATCTTTTGTAAAATTCAGTATATTCAAGTTTTAAAAAATACCAGTTTGTGGTAAACAGCTCATCATTTGGCGTCTTAAAAAAAAGCAAGTGAAATTCATCTCTCTGCAACGCCGTTACATTTCTTAATTTTAATTAGTATTCACCTGAAATTCTTATATAAATTGACCTATATCTCTGACTTTGAAATTATGAAAAAAAAAACATTTCGCGCATGCGGATTTGAAAATTATTTACTTGAAAATATTCGCATTTCCTTGAATATTTACAGAATTCACTTAAGATTTTAATAAATTTTTTAATAATAATTTTTCGCTTGCAATCAAGTAAAATTTGACTGAAAACTCTGCATTTGTTAAGTAAAAAAATTGCGAAAACATCTAAATTTTTTTAAAAATAAAAATTTGACATCCCGAATTTAAGTGGGTTTTTTTTTTTTTTTTTTTTTTTTTTTTTTTTTTTTTTTTTTTTTTTACGAAAATGCTGTTAGATATTGTCCAATGTGAATAAAACTACTGTTTGAGTTTAAAATTAATATCTGTTTTCTGTGAAATGGAGTGAGTTCGTCTCCTAAATGCCCTAGTGACCATATCTTCATGATAAAATACGAGCTCAAGTATATTTTTTACATGCTTGAAGTTCAAAGATAATTAGATCCTTAAGTGTCCGAATTATATTGATCACATTGTGAATACCACATACATTCTTTTCCACCTTTCTGAATATTTTACATCTTACAGATGCTACTGTTTTTCGGTTGTGCTTGTTATTATGAGTATATAATAATTTATATTTCAGAACTATATTGTTTTTCGGTTGTGCTTTTTATTATGAGTATATAACAATTTATATTTCAGAACTATATTTAGCATGAATATACTTTTTGAAAATTTTCTCTATATTTTGACCTTTTCATAAAATTACAGTTTTGCTTAACTTCTTGGTATTAATATCTGCCACAAATTTTGGTTATTCGATTGTGAATTGTAATTTGTTTAAATATGTCCTTGCAATTAGCTGCATAAAGCAAAATATTGCAATTTAAAGTCATGCTTTACCAAAATAATAGCTAACAGTATAATCTCATTCTTCAGAAAAGTCATTCTGTTTTTCGTAGTTTTAACAAATTAATGTAAATTCATTGACTATAAAATATTAAATATATTTTTACTTTGTTTAGCGTCAAAATTTAGTTCGAATATCAATGTTATTTAGTTCTGTGCATTGTTCCCCTCCCCCAGTTTACTTCTTGCTTGCTTATAATAATTAAGGTCTTCAGTGTATAGCCTAGTGACTAAAGTATTTATTTTTCAGTAGTCAAATTAAAATTGTTTGACATTTTGAAATGAATGCTATTAATTCGAGGAGTGAAGCAACTGCTCGCTGAAAGAGGTTATATCATATCACTATTACTTTTAACAGCAATTTTTTAACCTTAGCATATTTAAAAATTTAATAAGCCCTTGCATAAAATTTGAGGGTAAATTAATTGTTTCAAAAAAAAAAGCTAAAATAAGAGAAGGGTACTGTTTTGTTATTGGCTGTGGCGCCATTCTAAAAGATACACTTCTGCTTATTAATTTAAATACAGCAAAAACAATCTAAAAGTAGATGATAATTTTTCTTTCAAATGACATTTTAAAATAATGAATAATGATTAAGACTGGAACATACAAGCATTCTGAATTATGGGGAAAAATTATATAAAGCTTTGCCATTTACTCTTAAAAATATGCATTGATAAGTTAAGAAAATTACAAAAAACAAGTTAAATCCTTTAAATATAAAGTGTTTATTAATAATTGTACTAAGATTCATGTATTGTTTTACTAATCATTTTTTATGCTCCAAACAAATTTTTTCAAAAGAATTGTATTGAGTTCATAAATGTCTTTTCTTACTGAAAAAGTAATCTTTATACCATCCATTAACTACTTAGAAAGGAAATGTTGACCTTTTTGCATATAGTTTGTTTCCCATTATGAAGGCATTTTAGCTATTATGCTTATGGAGTAAGAAAAATTCATTAGTTCTTTAAAAACTCTGTATCCATTTATTTATTTAGCATTAATATGCCCTTTTAGTTTGTGTAATTAAAAATTGTTCAATATATTTCGTGTATTTGGTAATACTTCTACACTCACAATAAACCATCCTTTTAAAAATTTGGAATTTGTTTATGTGTATCTACCTGCGTGATCTATGCATTGTCGATATTAGCTATAGATATTATATTTTATTCTGTGCAAAAACACTGTTAATCACATTTGCTGTAATTATTCTTACATTGTTTGTTTCTTCGAAGTGAATGTTCTTAGTATTATTGTATTCAAGGAATAGTGTCCTCTAGAACTCTATGATGTTTTGTACCTCTAATGAGGATGTGTAATAATATTCATTGGGTCGTTTTTATCAAGAATAAATGACATTTCAACACTTACTCTTTTTTTTTTCTTCCCTCATTATATTTTCCTTTGATTCGTTGATCTCGAATTTATTTTTTATTTTTCTTCTTACATTTCAGAGCGAAATTTTCAATATAGTTCATTCACCAGTTCATTCTTTATTTAAGCCATTTCTATTTACTTTAATTTTAATAAAATTGAAGTAAGTAGAAACTGTAATAAAAAAGTCAATTTCCATTGGATTTCCTCCTTTCTAATTCGTGTGTAATTCATTGTGCGAAATATTAGATAAAAGTAACCCTTGCAGCATTTTTTCTAATGATTGTCTCAGATTCATTTGCTTAATTTTAATGCTAAATATATAAAATTAGGAAGCTGATGTGAAATTAAAATAGGTCATTCGAAGAGCAGTTTGATTTGAAACAATTATAATATGAATAATAAAAGTTTAATCGTAAGCAGTATTAAATAATACCTTATTAACATTTTATTTATTCATGTTAAACGGAATACATTCAGTGGAAAACGCTCCATCTTAATGTAGGGAAATATTGATAGTATGGTGAAAATATATCCCTTTCTTATATATATATATCCCTTTCAAACCACGTAAGTTTGTTTTTAACAGTAACTTCAACTCATTGTCGCTTTTCTGCACGTGATTACTTGTTTGTCATCATTTAATGAATCATTATGTATTTTTACTTCCAGCAGCTGTTTACAGAACTATTGAACAATATGCTGGAAAATGTGTTGTTTAATTCACTTTCAAAAGAGATTCACTGAATAATTCAAGGTTTCCAAAAATAAAAATGAAGCAAAATATGTGATGTTACTCTTAAATTAAAAGTACATTTGTTTCTCTTGCCCAAACATACCAATCTAAATTAAAGCCAGTAAAACTATTTTACATTCTCATGTACTAAGTTTTTAAAGAGAAAGAACTGTAATCATCAAAAATTCGAATTCGAGCTTTGCTCAATTTTCACCATTTAAACCTCCGAAAAACACATTTTTGGACTATCTGTAAACACACTAACAAAAATGCTTTGATTTCACTAGATTGTAAAACACTTATATATTTCACACTTATATATTTTTCGAATGTTTGGAAAATAAAATAACTCATTTGAAATTGTTTCTTCAGTAGATTTTTAATGTCATTTTAATATTTCTAGTAATGCATCATATTCTACTATTGATAAAGTGATTGGAGGGAGAGAGGGAACAAATTGTATATTTTTCATTTCCCCTAAAAAAATATCTGATAAAGTTATATACACTTTTCAAGCGATGTTGTCAGTAGCTGTTTTAAAATGGTTGGAATGCATAATGAACAGATTTCCAGTAAATTATGCATCAGTAAGAAATGTTGTTTGACAGAGAAGAAGTAAGTATGAAAAAAAAAGTTCTGTTTTGTACTTTCATCAGAAAGATAAAGATGAGTGTGATGCTGTCTTTATGGAATTTGTGAGAATTTAAATGTCAAGGAAATGCGACAGGATGAAGCTTTATTTTCCTTTTATTTGAAGACCATAAGTTTAAATGGTGGGTAGTTTTCAATTTTGTCATTTTTTTCTCATGAACAAGCACATGTTGAAAGAAGATTCAGCATTAATAAAAAGATTGAAGTGAAAAATTTGAATGAAAAATATGTTTCACAACATGTAGTCTATGACCACATAAAGCAATCGGGCGGAATCCACTCAGTAAACATGACATCAACCCATTCAAAATATCACCTTTTTTTAGGGGGGGGGGAGATAGTGAAAGAAATAGCTACCAGCGAATTGCAGAAAGTTAGATTCTGATTTCTTAGTCTATTTAAAGAACAAGAAGTTTCTCTTAGAAAAAGGAAATTTCTGAAATTGAATCTAAACTCATGCACTTGTTCCACAAGCCAGAAAACATTCACGACCAACAAAAGGACTACTAATATAATGAGCTGAAAAAATTATTAATGAGAAATTTGAACGAACCGAAATACTTTGGAAAAATCTCTAAAAAGAAACAAATTTTTATTTACATATTTTATGAAATCGGCATAATTTTTATATTATAGTTTTGTTTACCTATCTTCTTAACTTTTTCCCGTTAAATTACGATGTTAATAAAGTAGCGATATAATTATTTTTTCTCTTAATATTACTAGCTGTAGTGTCAATAAATAATTTAAGATATCCAATGAAAATCCTTTAATAAGAGATTTCAAACAGAATTTGCATAAAAAAACCATTTTAAACATCTTAGTTTAAATGTTTGTAAAAAAATATTCAGTATTACTGGTAATATTTTATGTGTATATTTTTTAAGATAAAATTTGTCTACATAAGCTGACATACATATACACAATCTCTCTTTGAAAAAGTCGAACAGAAACCTAATAAAAAAATTCCTAATTCACCCACCTAGTAAAGAAGCATTGGAAAAAGAATATGATGACTATAAGAAAAGATAAGAGAAAAAGGAAGGTTTAAGAAAAAAAATTCCAAAAGAGGGAAAAAAGAATGAAGGGAATTTTAAGCTAACAGATTCTGTAAAAGAAAAAGGATTTTGCTGCGTACAAAAACAGTGTCGATATATTATAGCATATTACATTATACGACGAAAGGCCGCATTCCGACGACCTGTTCCCAAATTAAGTATGGCACATTTTGCCCTCTTTCCCCTCTCTTGTGGTTTTCCGGGGTTCTTTTATGTCTACTCATTTTACGACAATTACGAAGCTCCCAACTGACGTCCACTGGCGGGAGTGTTCCTACAATGAGTCAGTTGGCAGATTTACGACCATATCCGTAAAGGCAACAGACCATCGGAACGGGGCTTAATGTAAGGCGAAGATAGCGGCTGGGATGGTGCTGTATCTCCTTCCTCTCCATAGATATTGTACTCAAAGCCAGCGTAATGGTCAGTTTTTCGAAATTGGCTTTCGACCCCTGAAGCCAAGACATTACGAACATGCCGCATCTGATGGGTTCAACGATTAATTTGCAAAAAGAGTACATTTACTTGCGTTAACTGCAATTCTGGTGAAGTCTGATTTTTTATGTTAATTGGTTAAATGATTTACTTTACTTTTTTTTTTTTTGTTAGATGATATCATGTTTTATTACTATGCCAAGTCAATAATGTACTTTAGTAAAAAAAGTCTAAATAGAAAATAGTTTTAAATATATTTTGTTTTTATTGTTACAATTTTCGTCCAATCATGCTACAACTTGCACCAGATACGGGGCAAGTTGTAACAGCTGTCATGTTCTTGAAAAAAATCTTTCTGATTTAAAATTAACAAAATTATTGAATGTTTTCTTAAGAATCTTATAATTGAAATGTTAAGCTATCAAAAAACTTTTTATAACCAAGAAATCACGAATACATTTTAAATTATAAACATTTTTCCAAAAATTGTTATAACTAGCCTTGGTCTCCCCTGCTATATGTTTTTCTCGAGTTTGAATATGAAATTTTTTTTATAAATAATATATTTTTTGAAGTGAAACCGAGTACATTTTTATGAAACAGTGAAAACAATCGTTTTTTGGAATAATTTATGGCTTGTATGAAAAGTAATATAAAATCACTTAGGTTTGACAAAATAGGTGACAAGTTCTTAAAACTTTGCTGGTGTGTGCGTATACTATAGAAGTAATCAGGTTCTTTAATTATCTACTTTCAAGCGTCAACGCTGTTCTAATACTCTTCGTTCATGATTTTTTAAAAGCTGTGATACGACCATACCAATGTTGCGAATTGTTATGAGCGAGGATAGAACCTGGGACCTTGTGGTTTGCAGCCGAGTAACAAGACCACAAGACAAAAGCAATTGCCCCTGTTTCGTAGCTGTTATCTGATTTATAAGCTTTTCGCCACAGTAGTACTGTGGTCTTGTTACTCGGCTGCGAACCACAAGGTACTAGGCTCTATCCTCGCTCATAACTATCCGCTACACCAACTTATAATTTTTAACTTTACTGAAAGAACATTTACTAATTATTTACTAATCTAATTATAGATTTGTTGAAATGAGGAGGAAATCAACACACACATACGCACACACATATATATAATATTGCTTTTTTAACAAAGTGATGAATAGTTTGCCACGATAAAAGCATTGAACTGAAGAACATTAAATGGAATCATTTCCTTTATTAATGCTTTAAAAGCCGAACTTATGAGTTTCACGAGCACCGAATTATCGCTTTTCAAACGTATAACCTGATGAATCATTCAAAGGCACTATAATTCGTTGCAAAAATAATGCATAATTCAGAAACATTTTATGCTTATTTAATTAAAGCAGTAAATTAATTAATTAAATTAAACTTACTTATTTAAATCACGGCGCATTCCACAGGGTGTCATCTATTATTCACTTCAAAATCCCGTGCCTACCAATTTTGAATGATTTTACTTTGTTGAGGGGTGGTATGTAAAATAAATAAATAAATAAACCCTTTTCTGGACTTTTTTATTGAATAGTCATAGTTTTGTTGCATTCGAAACATGCGCAAAGTTTTAATATATTACTTACTAAACAGCAAATATCTTTATCTTTCCTTCCGTCTCGCATCTTTCATCTTTCTTCCTCCTATTTTGGTGATATTAGAATTTATTTGCGCATATGCACAACCGTTGAGGTTTCAGAATCTGAAATCGGACAATAATTAGATTATTAAACAAACACACACAAAAGACTAACACTTTTTTTTACTAAGCACTTCAGCAGTTGTATTCATGCATATTCTTGTAAACAAACAAACAAAAAATTGAGAAACAGTGCGAAAAACAGGAGCGCCTCGCATATAGATAATATTAAAATAATATTCCAAAGAAATAGTGGCGCAGTACATTAAACAAGTGTGTTTGATTACGATAAGGCTTAAATTCAGTTTTTGCTTCTGCATGGCCAATATGATGCTATTCTTCTCTTTGCATTGTTGGAGAAGAGAGTTATGATGTTTGTTTACTTTAATATCAGTAGCAATACTTTGTGGTTCAATCTTTATTTATTATACATGCTGGCAATTGTGATAGTTGCTAGAATATTTGATGTACTTCGCTTTTTTTGAATCTTAATTGATGAATTCCATTTCTATAGTCGTATTGTAAACTTAAAATGGAAATAATAATAGGCAATGAAACAGATGTGCATGTTGTTGTTGCTAAAAGGGTTGAACATCTAGATGGTTGTGTTTTGGACTAAAAGGTGACAAAAATTTTGGAGTTTTATCGAAATTGTTAATACTTCATATTCCACAGCACCAAGAGTGTATTCAAAATTGACTTAAAACGAATTACATATAACAAAATAATTATTTATTTCGTTGCACAGATTAGTCTGGTAAATATTTCCGAAGTTTAGGATAATTATAAATAATTAAATTATTTTAATAAAGTTGACATTTAACAAATAATCGCTGATAAAGCTAGTAAATATAATAGCTTAATAAACTTATTATATGAATTTTTAATGCAAATTTCTAGAATAATGTTATAATATGGGATTTTTATGTATATAGCAACACTTACAGATATTCTTTTATAGTAAATCCATTGATGACGTCTTCTAGATAAAATGAAATAGGAAATAAATATTTCTTGACTAATACTCGATCTCAAACTAATTTTCATATTTTCAATCTTGAAAAGCATTTTTTGCCGATGGGACAATAATTGATGATTTCTACTAATGTAGTTTTTTGGAGATACATTATTGTTAAATAAATATTGCAATATTTGTAATCCTGGAAGGCGAGGAATTTTGATTTCATTAATTCCTCCAAAGTCTTTGCGACTGTTGAGGAAATCGTCATCAGTCCGCTTGCGAAAAACCATAGCAAATCTTGGGGGAAAAAATCGTATCTTTTTTAAAATAAATAATTACATTTTCGATTAAAACTATGTAATTGGGATTAATCATCTGCTACTGTAATGAAATTTTAAGTACTCAACCGTTCCTGTGGTTGGTGGATGTGAAATGTGCATGAATCGTGGGATAATATTCAAATTTTTGTATACATATATTCGTGGAAGGAACAAGAAAGCAAAAGCATTTTCCTTTTGCAAAATCAGTTATTGGCTCGAGACCACATGTTGTCAGTCCGAAAGTGGGAGGGCAAATATTTTTATTAATAAAATTATTCCGCAAATATTTATATTAATCACAAGTCCTTATAAAAAAGAAGCCAAGTCGCATAAGGCATAAAATATGGTAGATTTTTTGATGATCTTATGGAATGTATTTGTAAATATGAAATCGGGTAATGTGTGAATTGATGATAAAACAAAATCTGCGCATTGTTACAAATGTTGCTTCCCAGCACGGTTAGTTCAATCACAGGAAATACCGTTTTACGCTCCCGTTGGATGCTGATCGGGTATCGAATCAGCGATCCCAGAGCTTGGCGACCATTTGGCAACTTTGGCGACAAAATAGATAATGCTGGAATCTTCCAGAATTTTGGCGATAGGGCCAGTAGGAACTGAGATATACCTGATTGTTCTAGAACTTTCTCTGCCCAGCTCCAGGAACTATAAAAGGCCGACTGTCTAAGCTGAAGACAGTCATGTATAGAGTCGCATAGCGAGTCAACAGCGAATTAGTTAGATCAATACAGCGAAGCGCATGCGTTTGGAGTTCAAGCGTTTAGGAAATTGAGCTGTGTGCCGAGTCCCGGAATTTATTGTAGAAGCAGCATCGAGTCGTGTGAGGAGTAGCCAGTCGTGTCATGATGAGTCGGCAGTTGGATACAGCTAAAGCGAGGAGACAGTGGAGAATTGCAGGTGTTTGGAGAGACCGTAGAGAGTAGCTTCGAAGATTCTCTCCCCCTGCTTAATTTTGTGTGACCGCTTTGTAAGCTGTGGTTGTTATTACTACTTGTGGTCTACTGCTTGTTGTAGTGTGCTGCTGTGCGTTGCTTGTGTACGTCTGGGCAGTGCATTTGTTTTTCTGCATATTCTTGTCTTCGTGTTAATAAAAGTCGTCATTTGTTACTGAGGCCTATTGATTGTGTTTCTTCATCGATTAACAAATCGAAAGAACCCCCCTGATGTTCGTTTGTAGTATTTTGTATATATGCAATAATGCCTGTTTATGAATCTCTACGAATAAGTTATTGACAAATTTTATAAATTTGGTGGTCAGTTTTGTGCAATTGTTCAGTTTTTAAAAATTTTCCCAATTCTGTAAGTTTTAAGAATAATATTTTGCTTTCTTGTTGTCTTGGTTGTCTATGTTTTTAATAAGAAAGCTGGTAAAATGTTCCATTTACCTAATTGGGGGCTAATTATTTCTACAAACAATTGCAGTATATAAATTTTTTATTGGTCAGATTTGTACAGTGAAAAATGTCTACTATTAAATTCATTGAAAAAATACAGTTGTATTCACGCTAATGGCTTTTAAAATATTCTGTTTGTTTTGTTCTTAAATATTTTTTTCTGTTATTTTATTTAATTAAACAATTTTTTCTGTTCAAATACATCTCATTGCTCTATGTGTAATGAACTAATTTTTGTCTAGGACAAAAAATATTACTGCTTAATTTTTTTTCATTACTGTGTTTTGATAATTGCATTTTGATTATTCATACTGTATTTTGATTCAGCATTCCTTATAAAATTCATCTAGTAAAATCTAGCAAAAGCTAAGTTTCTAGATGACCTTTGATTCTATTAAGTGATTGTGGTTATTACTTCCATGTAAAACATTTAGTCTAATGTATAAATTAAATTAATATCCCTAAATTCTGTTGTTATTTTTATATGATTTCATAATATATGTATATGGCTTTATCATCATAGGAATATTTAAAAACATTTTGACTAAATATCTTAATGTTGGTTGGTATTGATGCCAGTGAAGAACGAGTGTAACTTATCTTTGTCACTTTATTGTGAATTCTGTCTCCAATTAGTATACAATTCAGATAAACAGTTGAAACTTTGAATATACTCTCAAAACTAAGTTTTCTTGCTGCCACACAGATTTTATGTAAATATTAGGTGAATAATAGAATCTTTCCTTACTGAGTAATGATGATTTACGATTGTCATATATGTATATATGAGTAACAACAATAAAATAAAAACATACAATGTGATTCCCAAAGTAATTTTTACTGTGCTAATTTTTGTGCCAAGAATTATTTTTTGTGATTAGATTTTGTTCCAGATCAATAGAGTCAGTTCAGTAGATGGTATCTTGATAAAAAAATAACTAAGAATTTCCAATTTAAAATAATTTATTACTTAATTTTAAAATAATTAAAGATCATTTGTTTTTGTTTTTTATATAATTAAACTACAGCAGGACCCTGTTAAAATATACACGTATAAGTAATAACTAAATGGTATTAACTTTATTTGAAACTAATTTTTCAAAATTCTGAATTGTTTCTTTACAATTCATCACTAGTAAGAATATTATTGTACAGAAATTACTACTATCAACCTTTTATTTTTGAAGTCATGTATTTTTCTTATGCTGATAAGAATTTGTATTTAAAAGTGTTTTATTATATTCTAAATAATGTGACAATTGATTATATTGTTTTAGAAATGGAATTTGATATAAGAATTACTTAATATTCATAAAAAATTATGTGTTCCCTTAAAAAAGTCAAAGAAAATTGTTATCATATTATAACATCTTGTGGTTTGACCCCCCCTCCCCCTTTTCTCAATTATTGAAGGAAAAAAGCATTGATCGAATAGCATATGGATAAAAATATGGAACCTATCTGTAAAATGCAGGCAAATAAACCAATAGTTTCAATCAAACTCATTACTTAAAAGTAAATATGCTACTGCTGAAAATATCATTTGCAAGGGCCAGTATTCAACTTAAATTTTATCAAAGGCATTTGCAATTTATTTATTTAGCGTTTGACTTTACGCTCAAGTCCTCTAATTATTAATATTTCCTTATGCGTAATATGCATTTTCTGAATAATTTATTTTTGTTCCATATTCTGTATCAACAAACTTCTTTCATGATTGCTTTTCTTTTCATTGTTTTGAAAGAACTTGCTTTCTTCTTCCAGGTTAAGATACTGGTTCCTAACAGTACAGCAGGGATGATTATAGGCAAAGGTGGGAGTTATATTAAACAAATTAAAGAAGAAAGTGGTGCTTATGTACAAATATCTCAAAAGTCCAAGGACCATGCCTTAGCTGAACGATGCATTACTGTAATTGGTGAGATGGAAAACAATAAAACTGCTTGCAACATGATTTTAGCAAAAGTTGTTGAAGACCCACAGAGTGGTAGTTGTTTAAATGTTAGTTATGCTGATGTAACTGGACCAGTAGCAAATTTCAACCCAACAGGCTCGCCTTTTGCCAATCCTAGTAGTGTTCCTAGTAGTGTCATGAATAACAGTAACACCAGTTATAATTCTAATGGCAGCTTAAACAGTCTTAGTCCTACTGTAACGGATAGTTTCCACAGTTCCCAAACTGGTACCAGTCATACAGGAATTTTACCATTTGCTGGAATAGGAATGAGTAGCTCTACAATCCCTCCTACTAATGCTACTCAGATAATTGAAGCTGTGAAGAACATGCTCAGAGGAAATGGTTACAGTGAGCAAGCTTTATCTGAAATAAGTGCTGCAATGAATACTCTAGCTAGTTATGGATTATTGAGTCTTGGACTCGGCATATTAAATGGAATCAATGGTGCTTCTGTCGTTGGGAATTTAGGAATGGGACTGACTGGCTCTGCAGCAAGTAGTAATGCATTACCTGCTACTGGAATAACAAATCAAGAAATGTATACATCTGCATCTGCAGTTCCTGGCATAGAAACAACCTGTAATTCTGTAACCACAACTACTCCGATGGGAGCAGGATCTAGTATATTTGGTCCTATTGGCAGTCTTGGTAATGGAATATCAGGTTTGGGTCTTGGACCTGGCTTTACCTCACCAACAACCTCTCGTTCTAGTGATCGATATCTTGTACAAGCTGATGCAGCCGTATTTGAACCATTCCGTAGGACCTCTCCTGCTCTTGCATCGCCCAGTGCAGCTGCCTTACCTGTGAATAATAATTCCTTTGGATTAGGAACTTGTATGACTTCTGCATCATCTAGTTTAAGGAAAAGTCCTGCTCCTAATGATAGGCCAATGGGTGACGCTACAAAAATTGAAATAGAGGTGGGAGAAAATATCGTTGGAGCTATACTAGGACCAGGGGGTAAAGCATTAGTTGAAATTCAGCGTTTCAGTGGAGCCAATATTCAAATTTCCAAAAAAGGAATTTTTGCTCCCGGAACGCGGAATCGTATAGTCACTATTACTGGTCTTTCTAGTGCTGTCAACACTGCTCAGTATCTTATTGAACGTCAAATAGCTGAAGAAGAGGCAAAACGAGCTCAACAGAATGCCATGGGAGTTCTTCGTTAACAGGAACTTCTCTTAGTGTTATGTTATCGCTTTCCTCATCTTAAGTCTTTGTCTACTGTTTTATTCCCTCTTCTGAAAAACCTGCATGCACCATGAGGTGCAATGCTGTTTGGAAATTATGAAACTAAAGCACCTTGCTACAGTTTTGAGAGAATAAATTGCCTGTTAACCTTGTTATCATGTTGTAAAATATATACATGAAAGTTTATATCATCTAGGAAATACTGAATAATATTTATAGCTGTATTTGCACTGTTTTGCATTACAGCACAAGGCCTTGTGCATTCAAATGGGATTTAAATCGCATCGAAAGTATATTCCAAGAACAGATTGTTACTGTTTCCTAGTTCAATGGCCGTTTGAAACTTCGCCAGTTTTTTGGCTTTTTCATTAAAAAATAAATAAAAAACATTTAGTTTTATAACGTTTGTTGGATTTTCTAGAATAGTTTTGCAAAATTTGTTTGTAAGCTTTTGCAAAACAAAATTCTTTAATAAATTTATGTTGATATTTAGCTAAGTCATTTAGTTTTGCTTTGCTTTATTTAACTTTATACCCAGAGTTTCTTTTTGTGGTTGGAAGTGTTTTGTTACGCTTTTCTTGTAAGTATATATATATATATATATATATATATATATATATATATATAATATGATGTTTATTTATCTATTAAATATTACATTTTTTAAAAAGAAATATGAATGTGCTAGATTTTCTGGATGAAAGAAATCGGAGCATGAAAGAAAACTTATAATTAACTGTGATCAGAATTGCAATTAATTTTGCAACGTTTATGTTGTTTAATGTGTCTTTGTGTTAATTCAATTGTGTGTTTAATTATTTAGCTTTTCTCAATTCTGAAGTTGTAACACTTTTTATGTGCAATTTCAAACGATTGGCTGTGATCTATACCCAACTAGCTTCAGTTGCTGCAAATGTGTAGCGTCACTATTTCTTTCAATTTTTATTGTATAATACAAATTGTAACCATAATCAAAGCTTATCGACATCTTTTGTGAATTGAAATCACAAAATCAATGGCTGTGATCTGCATTGTAACCTCTATTTTGTAGTATATATTTATTTAAACTGTCCGAACTTTTAAAAAAGTTTGTTATTCCTTGCTAGAGGAAAAGATATTTCTATTTAGTTGCTGTAATGAGTTAATCCAAAAAGGATTGAGTTCTGAGTGATTTACAAACATTTGACATGAAAGAGAAAATACATATCCTTTATACATAACTTGGCTTTTCATTCAATGTTTTAAGTCATGCAAATATAGATGAGCTTAATTTTAAATGATTTATAGAATTATCAACATTTTTTTATGATGAAAAATCGATCATGGGATGCTTAAACCTTACGAGCACGTGGAATACCTTTATGTAATGCCAGATATATTGCGTCTGAGTGATTTTTTTTAATGTGTGTGTTTCTGTTTTGAGTTCCAACAGCAAACTTTGCAACGGAAAGAAGAATTGACTTTGCCTTTAAAATATTCACAAATGCTTTACAAAATCTTTGAATATAGATCTATAGTGAGTTGTCTAAATGAGGATTTAATTAAGTTTGAGTTTACGATCACATAGCAATGTTTAATAGAATTTAAACAAGGACTTTACAACGCATAAATATGCAAATTTTTTGAATGAATGGTTTTTTCCCCCTTAAAATTAAGTGATCGTAAAAAACTATATTATTTCATTTGAATGGATTTGGAACATTCACATGTACTTTATTTCATTTAGTTCTTAAAATGCGAATAAATATTTTTGATGTTGTCTCTATATGAAATTGTCCTTATGTGGTAAATTTTGTTATGCTGAGTTCTGACCAATATTCAATGTGTGTAATATGTCACATATGCACCAATAATATATATGTATAACAAATATATTCGTAAGCCTGTCAAAAGCCAAATTTTATTATTCCTTTCAAGAAAAGCTGACATGTTGCTTTTATTGAATTATTAATAGTTTTTGTTTGTATAGTAGAAACCCAAAGAGAAAAACAGTTTGACATGTAAAGAGATAATTAAATTTAAATACTAATGACCAAAATGTAAAAATTTCCAGTATTTCCGGGATATATGGATTTGGTTTCTGGTAGACTCTTATATATAATTATGTGTATGTATGTGCGCATATCTATTTTTAGAAATGACTAATTTCTGTTTAAATGATCATTCATCTAATTTAAAGTGAAAAATGCTATGTTTTAACTCAAAACAGTAATCATTGACTGTGTCGTTTTCTGTCTCCTTTCTGGCTGTTAACCAGCGAAGAATTTTTGGAGAAATGCCTTCATTGTTTTATATATATACATTATTCTTTATCATACTTCTTCACTTTAATAAATTCCAGCAATTGATACTGTTTATAAAGATTTCAAGAGATTCCCGTGATGGGAACATCTAATGTGAAATGTGATTTCTCTTAAGAGTTTCATACGGATTCATATGCTTCACTCTCTTCTCCATTTTCTTTGAGGACCACCACCACCACCACCGCCACCTATTGCACTTTATGAAAGAGTTAACTGATATGGGTTTTGAAAGTAATTTAGATGAACTTTTTGAATTGTCCGTTATCTTAAATTATGTATTAGTAGTTTTATTTGTCCCGTTTTCGTAAATCAGAAATTCCTCACTCTCTTTTTATGGTATGAAAACGCTGTATGTGAAATTACTAAAACTAAAGTTGCAGAAGTTCGAAATTGAAATGGATTTTAAGAAAAGTCTGATTATAATTCATTAAAAATGTTTACACATTAAAAATTGTCCTGTTAACTGTAAAGCATCTTTTGTATTGGTAACAGTTTGTGAGGTAATTAGCTCACCAAACCTCATTAGCTTTTAGAGATACTCATTTTGTTGGTGATGAAGGAAAAGTAGTACCCCTGTTACTCATTAAAGGCAAGGAGAATCTCAATCCATTTTATTCTCTATTTTAATTATTAATTTAATGAAATCTTTTATACATCGTAAATGAAAATTATAAAACAGCAACATGTATAGAATGGAATTCCTTCTTTCAGATTAGTTTTCAATCTCAGTTAAATGCATCAACATGGTGTGTACTGAAAAGACGTCTTGTTTATTGCAGTAAGAAATAAGCTATTTTTTTCCATGATTCCTGTATTAATTTAGCATATACATTAATAGATAATTTTTCTGATTATTTTTTACAGTTGTTACATCGATGCTTTTATTTGATTTGTTTCTTTTAAAAATCCTTTTGTGTATCTCAACTAATTCTTGAGATTTATTACAAATGGTTTTTCGAAGTTGTGTAAAAAATAACGATTTGATTCAAATACTTGTTGATTAATTTTATTTATTGCATGCATAATTAGAAAATTCAGGTTTTGCTCCATTTGTGAGTATATGTGTGCAATTAAATTATTATATTTAAACATATTTTATGCAAACAAGTTTTCCTCTCATAATGAAACAGCCATAAGTATCTTCAAACGTGAAAGTAATTCCATACGATCTCAGTAATCTTGTATGTGAAATGCTTCATTTTGTATACTTTCAGTATTTAGCACTTTAAGTCTTATTCTGTTTTATATGGAAACGTCTTTTTACTTTATGTTCGAACCCGAATTAATGTAACTAGATATTTTCAATTATATTTCTTGTTAATGGAATGGTTTTTCGCTTATGGATGGAGCTTATTTTTTTTTAAGTACATTTAATTCCATTAAATAAAAATTATTATAAGACTGAACGCAGAAGTGCTCAATTTAGGAAAAGTCTTTCTGTATTATTCATCATTCTTTAAATTTTGATTGTGCATCATCTGAATCAAGAGTTGTTATAGGCCCATTTACTGCTCACTGCAATTTCTTAACTAGCATTTAATTGTTACAGCAAACTAATCTTCGATCCATTTATAAACTTGTATACGTTTGTGTAGTGGGTAGGTGTTTTTGATGGTGGTGGTGCTACTGAAGCTTTCCATATTCAGTGTTAAACGATAAGAAAGTACTTGATGCTTTATGAGTTAACTGCAAATACAGAATAAAAGTTAACAAATTATTTCCGATTTTATAAAGAACATTTTGCTAGATAAACGGAAAGTTAAAAAAGTTTTCATATCATGAAAATCATTTATTAATACATTGCAAATTAGAGCACTATTTTAGTGTCATGTTCTCATAAATTCAGGCATGTTCTTAAGGGCTTGCCTAATGATTGAATGGTTTCGAAATAAATGTTATTATTCGTTTGATAAATTTTTTTATTATTTTGAATTGGAATTATCAGTTTTACTGCTTCAAAATCTAAGTGAAATAAAAAAAAATATCTTGCCCTCTTTTTGTGTTTTTATTACATGAACACCACAAATACAAAAGCGAATCAACTGAAAACTTAATAATGTTATTTAAACACAGGGAAGCAGATATCTATGCAAAGCAGTTTAATATACAAAATTGTCAAATCAGGTTGATATTTTAATTTTCTGTTATTATTATACAACGATTCTGGACAGAGAATTTACAACTACTTTGGCCTCCAAAAATTAAGGTACAACTTATCTTTTGTGTCTAATTTGAGAATAAATGAACACAGAAACAAGAAATTTGGGGAAAATGTGTACTAAATAGTTCTTTATTGAATGCAACATTGAAATTTTCGTAAGTTCAACATAAACATGATTTACAGCAACAACAAAAAAATGCATTATTGGCAGGGAACTCTATTCTTGGAGAAAATATTACGTCACTCTTTTGTGGGGAAAAAAGAATGATGCAAATAAATTGCAAAAATTGGTCCTATAAAGCTGGTTACAATGCATTGGCGGCATCGACTTCTCATGTCGAGAATTAAGTTGTCGGACAACGAAATGGGAAGCTATGACCAGACACGAGGTAATGCTAGTTCTAGCTCATCGAATTATCTTGTAGAGCACTTAAAGTAGCAACCTGTCCCAAGGTAGTCCCAAAACTGCTCCATCAGATTCAGATCTGGAGATAGAGAAGTCCATTCCATTCGCTTCATATCGTGAGCCTCAAGATATTCTCCAATAAATAGAGTTTGGTGCGGTCGCGCATGGTCACCCGTCAAGAGAAAATCATTACCAGTAGAGTGGCATATGGGCGAACATAGGGATTCAGGATCTCGTCTCGATATCCCACACCGTTCAAAATTCCTCCATGGAACACATATAGGTCAGTGAGACCACCGAGAGAGATCCCTACCCAAGCCATTCTTCCACCACCTTTGTAACTGTGGCTTCCAACAATGTTGAATTGTTTGTATCTGGTGCGTTATTCTCTCCAGATTATCTGACGACCTGAATCACTCTCCTTTGTGAACCTAGACTCGTCTGTGAAGAGTACAGAAACCCATTGCTGACTGGTCTAGGAGATGTCTTGTCTTACTACTCTACTTTCATTTTATTTTATTAAAAAAAAAATAATGTTTTGTGTACCATGTAGTGCTGCTTGTGTGCCTTTACCATTTTATTTTTTTTGAATTCCATTTTTATGTCTGTTATATCAACACAAGTTTTTATGCCTCTTAGGTAAGGAATGTTCCTTAACCTCTAAATTCTAAATTTCTAATCATTGTTTATAGAAATTATTCCTGTGTAACGCTGCTGTTGGCACATACTAACAATAATCTATAAAATAAAATAAGTTCGTTACTATCATTCATATAAATGTCGAATTTTAATGTTACTTTTCTTTTTTTTAATGGTAAGCTTAGAAAAACATACTGTACCTTAACTTTTGGAGGCCAATGAATGAAGGTAAATACCTCGTTTTCTATTTACTTTATTGTTTCTCGGCGATTTTTCAAATTAACATTTTCTGTTATATTCTGTTGTAACCAAGTTCTTATGCTTTTAGTTGAATCTTCATTGTGGGGAAATTTGTACTTCGTATCAATATAGTAGAAGAATGTTCTTTTCATCTTTTTGTTAGTAAATAAGTATTATAATTCTTTGCAAACAGTTTAATTTCATCTTCGGTCAGTTGTGACTTCTAGATATAATTGCATTATTCTTTTTATTTACATTAAATATTTTGAATTTTAAAAGAATTTGATGTTTAATCTAGAAAATAAATTCTGTCAAACATCCTTCGGAGAATTAGCTCCAGTGTTTAACAAAATAATGTTTTCTTTCCTTTTCCTAATATTTCTTATTTTAAAAGAGACAATCATCAGACTTGTCTATAATTTCATAAATTATGTTTTTTTGGATTTATTTCTGTTAGAAAAACATTTATAAATAGGAAAATTTCATTTATTTATAAATTATACAATATGTAACAATTAATGGGAAAAGATACTGAGCCAGTAATTATTTGCTATTAATACTTTGGGAGTCAAGCTAACAAAATAATAGACTTTATTTATTAGTTTTGTATAGTAGTTAGTAAATAATTGGTAAGAACTGAACGAAAAGCTTTATAACGATATGGTAATGCTAGAGAGAAACTACTTGCCAAAATTGAATTCAGCATTATTTAACCGGTAATATCCAAAATTTTGCCCTATTAAAAATCTACCGAAAGAAACTGTAGCATAAATCATCTAGAAGAACTTTTTTTTTTAAGTTAAGATTGAAATTTGATTTTAAGAAACTATGTACTATTTTGAAACAGCAGGGAGAAAATTTTGAAACAATCGAATCTCTGAAAACTAGTTATACTACATCTCAAGCTAATTCATGACTGTAATTGCAAGGCTTTTTGATCATTTCCTCAAGATATACATGCTGTAAAAAGGTGCATGAAACAGCGCATATTTTTTTCCCGCGTGCTTCTTAAGTAAGCGAGTATCTATAATTTTAATAATTGTTCTGTTATGTATGAAGAACTATTACATTCGTGATCTTTGCTGTAAGACTATTTAAAGTTGTATTGGGGAACTTTCCAATTCCTATTCTTGCGCAAATATTTAGATGAGAATATATTTGATGAGAAAAAGCGCGTTCAAGAGTGGCAACTATTTTTGGTGACATTCAGTAAGTAGTCAGTATGATGGAATGCCAATGAATCGAAAAACAAATCTTCTGTCTACTGACTGAAGTTTTCTGAAAATCAATAAATGTATTGTAGAACCTAAGTAAATAGAATTATAAAATCCTGATTTTTAATATAAACGGATTTTAAATTATAGTGTATAACATATGTACCTAATGGTTGTTTTCTGTCTTCTCATACTTGACGTTGAGCATAGTCCTCCAATTTAAAAATGACAATATTTGAAAAACTCATGTTTGAAATGGTCAGAATGTAACAATGTTAATTTCGTCAGTTTAGAAGTTATAGCCAACAGCGGAATGAAGGTAAGTGGTACGCGGAACATAATATGATTATTGCGCTTCTTGCAGTCATCAGTGATATTTATCAACTTATTTTTTCCTCTTCTTGTATTTGACTACCGTAAATATATCAATCTTTTGTCCGCATGGTTGTCGTAAGGCTGTCTTCTGGGTCCTATACAAGGTTTGTTTAAAAGTTATCCGACCATAAATTTTCGTGCTTAAATAAATAGTGTTCGACTGGCATGATTTGGAGAACGCGTCTAGATAATCCTTATTAGCACCTTGGATTTTTTTTCATGCCTGCAAAAGCCGTCAGTAATTTGCAAATAACCGATAAATGCGCGAATCAGCATGAGCGCCGTTAAATTTTCATTTTTGATAAAATGACAAGAAGTTCATCAAAACTGCAACGTTAAATTACGTAAAAAGCTTTAGCAATTTCTCAGTCCTAAGAATTCGCTGATTCAATATCTTGTCGAAGATCAAGAAATGGGTCCTATACAGACAAAAAAGTAATACAACTTCAAAGAAAGGTACACATCAGTGTAGAGGGATTTGTGTTTTAGTAAACACTCAACGTTTAAAAATGAAATCGTCATCGACTAAGTGAGAGCCTTTTTGATATAGGATTATCAAATCAAAAGATTTCAGAGAGTTTTACATGAGGTAAGTACCAGTATTTAGTCCTTAATTTCATTCCGATTGAAGATTCTGTCATCAGGAGAATCTCGGCGAATTTCATGCTTGAAACTGTCGAATGCAAGTATGGCACATGACATGCTTTAGACTGTCAACAGTTATGATAATTTCCTTTACCAGCAATCTCTGGCGATGAGTCCTGGGTATATGGGTACGACTCAGAAACCAAATTGCAGTTATGCAGCACAATGGAACCATCTGACAGCCCCGAGATAAAAAATAAAAGCAAGGCAGAACCAAGCAATATCAAAATCATTTGGACCATTTTCTATGACTCTGGCATGTTTCATTACGAGTATTTACCTCATAGGGCACAATTATCGCCAAGGAGTTGCCACAAGTCCCCTTGGTGATAATTGTGCCGTACTCCTTGTGTCTACTTCGTGATAACCTGAGCTGTAAATGGCGGTTGTGAAAAATGGGCAAGTTCATCAGAATAATACATCAATCCATTCTTCACATTTGATGAAGGGTTTCCTGGTCAGACATAACACACTTGACATGATATTGTGACTTCCGGTATTTCCCTAACTGAAAATATTCCTGAAAATGTCCGAACATTAACCCAAGGAAGACATCATACAAAATGTGACGAATTAACTGAATTCCATCTTAAAACAGGCGTTCCAGTGCTGCTTCCGAGAGTGGTAAAACCGTTGAATTTGTAGCATTCCAAGAGACTTATTTTAAAGGAAATTGCAGGAGAATTGTTGTATCTGAAAACAAGTATTTTTTATGAATGAAAATCGGATACTCTTAAAACAATTATCGTATACCGCTTTCTTTTCCTATGTCATTGATTATTAAAGAGATAAAATTCTAAAAATTAAGTTGATATAAAAATTATTTTTGTTCGATTTTACAGGATGTCCATAAAATATCTAGGATTTATCAATGCAATATTTATACACATCGCATTGAAAATGTTGCACGTGACCAAGGGGGGTTTAAAGTTGATTAATAAAAGATTATTTTCTGTTGATTTCGTATTGCTTGACATTCGCTTATGCATGTGCATTTTTTAATCACTCGAACATCAATTCAATTTTGAATAATCTGTTTTCGTTGCATTCATTGTGACCTGTTTTCGTTCGTACAGTGTCAATATCTTTCCTACTGATATCTTTCGTTATTAATTTTTTGTGGGATTCCTTTCCATTTGCCTTCCATAACTTGTAAATGAATTTGGTTTCATTCTATTTATTAATTTTAGTTGCAGATGCATCCAAACAAAAAAGTTATCACAAAATCTTTTCACTTATTTTGTAATTAATTACAATTTTATTTAAAGTTTAGAAAAAAAATCGTTTGATGCAACTATTCCCATCCTCCCAAATATGTATTACCCATTAATGTCTTGTAATATGCCATAATGTCTCGTAATGTCATGTTGACACATATAACGCTACTCGTGTCCCTGATTTCTATAATCCCTTGGATTATCTAACCGGTTAGGTGAGCATGAGGTCAGCGGACTCACAGAACCGCATAAATAAACATTCAATTTTAATTATTAGTATAGATAATTGCATAATGTATGTTACAAACGGCAGTGCTTTCATCGAAAAGGCTGCATAAGGATTTTCCACAAAAACTGTTTAAAGTAAATTTCATAATTTTATCAAATCGTGTAATTTTATTTTTATTCGTTTCTTTGTATTTATAAAATTTTTCAAAACTTGATTAGAAATTTTGATGCATTATGTGACCTTGCCACTTAAAAAAGGCTTAATTAAGAAATTAGACGATTTATTTGTGTTAAATTTTGATGGAATAGAAAAATATATACCAAGAATAGATTCCACTGATCTCGTTTTAAAATTTTTTTTTAAAAATGCATACAAATCACTTAATTCTTTGAAAAAATAAACACCTCATAAATGCGAATAATAGTGAAAATAATGATAAGCATTTCTTGCTTATCCACATAAACTTTAAATATTGATAATTTGGAATGGATTAATTTTGCACTTTGCCTAATAAAATATTCTTTTTTCTGCTCTGCTCTCTGTCTAAGAATAACCCCCTTTTCTTAGTTATTAGTCACGAACTGCAGAAAAGAACGATATCTGGTCGGAATGCATATGGAGGCTGTAGCATTTTATTTTCATTACATCATTCTCTTGAAATATCTTTCGGAATGAAACACTATATTATCTCCCTTTTCCCCAAAAGTTATGGTCAAGTATACTTCTCTCTCTCTCTCTCTCTCTTTGAGCACAAATCTTTGAAATGAACTTTAATATCTTTTCTATTTTAAAGATGGTGTTTTGGTCATGTGATCTTTTTAACGTAAGACTTATTTTGTTTTGAGAATTCTAGTTTTAATTAATTCCCGGGTTGTAAAAAAAAGCGATATCCTATATACGTTTCCATCATTTACTTTAACCATTTTTATTTTTAAAAATATGAGGAGTAAGAGTTAAAAAAAGAAATTATTTTTCTTTTAAATTCAACTAATGTATTCCTTAAATTTGCGTCTTCTAGTAATAATGTTCAAGGCACTCAATTTGTTTATATATATATATATATATAATATAGTTACTGTCAATCTGTTTTGTGCTTTTTTATTCGAAATATTGTCTGTTTTTCGGATATTTTGAAATATTCCTTTCATATTCTTCCCTTTAGTGTTAGACAGATTCGCCTGTTGGCAGGAAAATAATTTTAGTCGGTAAGTTTATATTATAAATATTTTTTTTACTTGATTGGATTTACTAAATTAATTCAGAATTACTGCTGGAGAACTTGCAGTTCTTGAACAACGGTAAGATATCAAGATACACTCGAATCTCTTCTAATTTTAACGAAAATGATTAGTCTTCATACTTGATGAATCTTTCGCGGAATCAAGATTTCTCTGACCTTAAAGACCGCAAAATTCAACGCCGCCATGGTTTGATGAACAAATCGATGGATTAATCATTGAATAAAGACTAAGAGACATCAATAATTTGTATTTAGTATTTTTACTTTTGAAAATTATTACAGTAAATTTCCCTTACCATAGATACATCATTAACATTTGAAACCACCGTATTCACTTTCTCCGTTTTTGATTTCGCACACTCCTTAGTGTTCAAGCGAGATCCAGCAGACGTATCACTTCGATGCATTCTGGTTATTCACGAATTGTAGTACTTAATAGCAGGAATTTAGATTTCCTCAAAATTAGTAGCTACGATTTGAGATTGCCAAATCACTTCCGGAATATATTCGTTCCATTTTGAAATGAAAGTAATTGCTCTCGGTTTCAAATGAGAAGGGGAACTGTTGGAATTTCCACGACGAAATTGAATCATCTTATGATGAGATTTAAAACAGACGGTTTTTCATTAAATGGTATTTGCTTATTTTACAACGAAAAAAAAATACAGAAAAACAACGAGAATACAGATAATTTCGTACGGGATAGACTTCGGCTCTATTTTATATTGATAGCCGTTTGAATTGGGGCTAGAGAAAAGGTAAATGAGTCATATAAGAAAGAAGACGAGTTTACGAAGCGCACAATTTGCTCTTTTAATTTCAGATATGAACATTTTTAATACATTTTTATCCACTTGCCAATTTGGAATCTTGAGTCATTTATTTCCTCCCATTCGTTTCGTCTTTTCTGGTGCATTCCCATTGATTAACCCGTACATTTACCCCAGAAGATAATTAAATATTACATTATCGACCAAGCTACTGAGATTTTAAAGAGGATTTACCTTGCTTAACCCTGATGTGAATCGCTAATCAGGCGTTTCGTAAATCTTATCAGAAACTATTAGATCGCTCAGAAATTTGAATTTAGTCACCATACGCAATTAACAATAATCATAAAAAAAAACCTGCAAATTAAATTGAAGTCTGAAATGGTAACTTCTGGACATTTTTAAAGTTATTCAAATATTCTTGGGGGACGTTTCAAATTCTTTTAGTATTAGATATTTTATCTTTTCGTAATCGCACAAGTCCTTCTGGTTAACATTCACTAGTAAATTATTTACTTTTCTCCAAAAATATTTAACAGAATTTCGTCTTCCTGTTCATTAGATATAAATTTGGTTTCGGATACTTTTTCTAAAAATATGAGAAAAAAGGCTAAACGATTGTGATTTAACTGGTACTGGGATTGTTAAGGTTTTAACACTTTTTTTTTTAATTATCAGTTGCCCTTGTTTCATTCGATTGTTCAGGATGTGGCGGCCACTGAACGGCTCTTAAAGTAACCTTGAGCTAAACCCCTTTCATACTCTCAATTTCTGCTCGTTTTACTGATTTGTTGCTTTATTTTAACTATTTCACGCTCTCGTTTATCTTTTACAATTTCTGTTTTTCCTAACTGTGCTTTCTCTTCTTTTAAAATATTATCATTAAAATTCCACACAAACTCAGTATAGTTTTCTATATATCATTAGATTCGATTAAGTTCTTCAAATCGCTTACTTTTGCATTGTCTAAAATTATTAAACCCATTTCTTCAACAATCTTACTTAGCTAACCCTTCTTAAAGTTCATTTTAACACCCAAGTTATTTTAAGCTGTTCGTAAAAATTACGCATACAAACAATACATTCTTAAAACCAGCTGAAGTGATTTCACCTAAGCTTTTTTGTACATTCTCTAATTGAGGTGTTATTGCCCACCCGTAACATGAAATTGTGGACCTTGGGTTAAGGCAGCGAAAGCTTTACATGAGATTGGCGAACAGTAGATAAGAAATATTGATCTTTAGCTTGAAGTTAGTATTTTTATTAAATCTATCATGCATTCTTTGGCGATTTTATGGGGTTAATGTCTGGCATGCAGCTAATATAGAAGAACGAAAATTAAATATGCGTTTTGGAAATCTTTTTTCCCGATTGAATGAAACATGAATTCGACATAGCATTACTATTGTAATCATAAGAATACATATCAAATTTCATTTACATATTTAATCCACGGAGTTTACATGAACGGAAGTGCATACAGACAAACAATCAATCCTTTGGCAGATTTGGTTCAAAATTTGTTAAGAATCTACATTTAATTGCTAAACATATGCACCAAATTTTACGTTTATAATTACTGAGTTCACTTCTTCTCGGCCAGCCCGACAGACAGATTTCCTCAGAAAAGAGTTCGCTGAAAATTTGTTAGAAATGTATAAGATTGGGGTAAAGTCCATATAACATATTTCATTCATCCAGCTCAAAGAATTTTTCTGTTTTCACATACATTCCAAAAATGTGTTTTTCGAACTCGGAGAGATCTGAAAAGAGGAAATTCAACAAGATCTCTTTTCGAATGTTTTGATGGTTACAAAATTTTCTAATAAATATTAGTTAACTGAAAAATTTCACGATTAATAAGTATTTTTGAACATATTGTGAATTTATACTAATATCGGAACTGTGTATGGAATCAGCTCTGAAGTAAGTATTTATTTTTGCTTTATAATTGTTAGATTCAAGAATTTTTTTTTTCCATTTGTTTTTAACTATACTTTCAAATACGATTTTTATTGCCTCAAATTCCAGCAATTTTTTTATGGTAAGAAGTTTAAAATATGTTTATAGATATTTTGTAAAGGTTACAGAGTATTCTATAGATTTTAAATCATGCTATTAAAGGAATGAAAACTTTAAATTGATATTTCTCCATTTTGTATTTTTTGTTCATGTATTCTATTCTTCTTTCTATGTATTCTATTCTTTCAAAAGATTTTAATTCTAGAATTCATCTCTTGAGAATTTCAAATTGAAACTTGAAATCTATTATAAATGAAATAAAAGCCACATTTCGCAGTATGTTTTAAACAGATTATAAAAAACTTTTCTTCAAATACTCTAAAAAAGCCTTATCTATTATAGATGATGTTTCGTACGAGAGATTATTAACAATCCATTACCAATGGATGCAAATATAAGAAAACATATTTATTGTAAGCCTTAAATAATTTTAACTATGCTACATCCAATTATGGGCTGAAAAAAACTTTGTTGGTTTATTTCTCAATAATAATAATAATCGACTATAAATCTGATAAAAACAGTCTAAAAGTCTAACATCATTCTCGACAGATGGCCTTTTAAGATATTTTTTCAGCATATATGCAATTTGACCCTAGTCAGACGAAAATTACAAGCGTGTATATTTAGTATTTATGATAGTGGATGTTGTTGGAAAATAGTCGAAATCTTCATAGTGCGATTTTCACTTTAATTACAGTTTCAGTCTTCCTTGATAATAACATTGAGTGCACTCCATGATTTTTCAAGTTATTAGTTCGTATTCGATTTCAACTCTGCTTCAAAATGCGAATACTGCAAAACGATCTATTAATTAAAAAATGCATCAGTGATTCATACAGTTTTTTTTTAATTCATTAACTGCAAAAAATAAAGGATGGTATCATATCCTTTAAATTGTAGCACATGAAAAATTTTATTTGGAAAATTTTGAATTAAACAAAAGATATTTTAAATAAAGTATACTATCGATTTTAAAAAGTAAATAAATTCTGTAACCATCAAGCAATAAAAAAAACTGTTTTTATGAAATTGTTAACTGACTAGAATTGTGAGAAAATAACAAATTTTTGCAACCTTTATTTAGAAATGATTTTATTGGCAACTATTTTTCATTAAAATTAGTTTCCTTGTTTAATTTCTGTTATATTTTGTTTATTATTATTTTATTTTGATCATGAGATTATCTTAATTCTGTAGCAAAAGTAAGAAATGTAAATAGAATATTAAATGCTAAATAATAGCTAGTAAGAGAGTAAATCTTAATATTTTCAAAATTTACAAATGATTAAGATACAAAACTTCTATTAATTAAAATACACAATTATTTAAGTTTTTTCTTTATTGTACTGTACACAAAACAAATTATTCACAAAAGTTTACAGCTACATGACAGGAACTACAGGTATGGTATCATACTGCATGAATAACCATGACTTAAAAGTTGATATGTTTACTCAAATAAAAATTCACATACATGGTCATTTGAAATGAAATCTACTTTTTAAAAAATGGTTTCATATAAGTATTATTCATAACATCCATAAAAATTCCTCACTTTTTTGTTAAAACTGAAAAATAAGGCATTGTCAGTATGTTAACTTATAAAATTTTGTCATTACTTTTCGTTCAGATATAATACGAGAAAAACGGAGTGTTCATACTTTTAAATATTTAGTTTATGAAATAAATAATGAACATTAAATTATTCAATTTAGTTTAAAAAAATCATTGTTCTGAAAATGGCACGATTTAATCTGTTTAATTATATCATATATCAGTTCTTTAAAGAATTCCATAATTTCTTATTTTTTTATAAATAAAAATCCAAACTATTCAGCAACATTATAATTACAAAAGTATTGCTTTGAAAGAATGCGAATACATGCTTATTTATTCATTTTTTTCCTCTTACAATCATATAAACAAGGCATATAGATTTTGTGGCAAAATTCTAGCATTCTGAAAAATGGTCTTTGAAAAGGGTTTGAAATATTTGAAAACAATAGAAATCCAATTTTTCTATTTAATATAATATAAACTGTTTAATTTCTAAAATGTGATTGCATTTCATTTACTGAAATTTAAATTTTGTATTACAGAAGCATTTTTTGATTGCCACAAATGTAAAATTTTGAAATAAAAAAAAATTAATGACCTGAAAATACTAATTGTCAATTTTTATATTTTTGTGTAATATACTTTGCCTTCATCAATAAAAATTATTTTAATATCGAGTGACTGTAAATGTCTTTAAAGCTTGATACAAGCTAGAATATTTGAAGAGGCTATTAAAGTTTGTATTAATAGCACAAGATCATTCCTGTATAGCTTACGATAACATTTTTAATACATTTAGCGAATGTTTACTTTAAAGGAATGCAAATAACTATCTCAAGAAAACAGATTTCAGAATAAAATGAGTATAATTTGATTCTAAATAAAAATGATAATTGCATTCTTGCAAAGCATTTAAATTTGGAAACTAAATATTTAGCAACAGAAATATTGTTTTTAGTGTATATTTGTATAGACAAATACATTCATTAAGTGTTCAAAAATAAATCACGTAGAAATTGCAATTGAGATTTTTCTTCAAATACCAATTTGAAGAAAAATATCAATTTCTATTTATGCATATTATATGTGATGAATTGGTAGATATTGCACAAGCCAGAAAAAAAAAATCACAAAACCACATATTAAGAATAAACTCCACACAAAACTATTGTTGTAAATTTACACTGAAAGTTATAAACACTAGAAATACAGAATACATAAAACTTTTCATTAGGAGATAAGCATAGGGACGTTCACTCTAATTGCTGCCGAATACTTAATTTCTAAACAAATAAGACATATAATTCAATTGGAAATATGTTTTAAATAAAGAATTATATTTTAGGTTGTTTTCAGTCAATAATTAAACTGCTGAAAAAATTATGAAATCCCCCAGATCCTATTAGTCATATTTAGTGAAATATTCTTACCACAGTAGCATTTTAAAATACTCTCCTTCGAGCACAATTGATGGAGTTATGAAATTTTGAATTTTATTATTTAAGAACATTTCAACGGCTGCCGCTAGAAACGATCATCCAATCAATAGGCTCCGTTTCTAAGAGACAACCATTGATTCATTCTAAAATAATAAAATTTAAAGCTTCAGAACCAGGTCAATTTTGTCCACAGAGGAGTGTAAGTTTTTATTTAAAATGCAAGTGCAGCAAGAATATTTTACTAAAGATGATTATTAGAAAAGGTGAAATACTTAAAAATTTAGGTTTAGTAAATTTTTCAAAAAACAATTTTAAATAAAATTTTCTACGCCATTAAAGGCATTTTTCTAATTGGAACTATATGCATATTCTCCAACGGTTTAGAAATCAGCTTTTGGGCTACGATTAGAGTTGACACCCTATTTATTATGTGTGCATATACATGTATAATATATATGTATAGGATATAATCGGTACACATTTTGAAAAATTGTTTGTGCGCAGAAAGGTACAAGTAAAAGAATGGTCTCAATATTTTAAGGTACGCCTTAAAGTCAAATCTGAAATATATGGAGATACAGGTATATGCTTATCAAATATGCACACTGTCAGTTAATGAATATCTGGTAGGAATTCAAGATAATGCATAGCGACAAGCAATTCGTTTTTTCGTGAAACATTAAAACAAGCAAAGCAACTGCCTAACTTTTCTGCTCATAATAATCTAGAACTCACTTGTAAAAAACGATTTATAAAAAGGCAATAAAAACATTTTTATCAAAAATCTTAAAAAAGATCACAGATAAAGGCAAGCTTCATATAAATCACAAAACCATTATTCTTTCTGTATGACTTTAAATAAATTCAAAAGCATTCAGACATGAATAATAAGCAAAACACAGAAGTCGCTCTTGAGGACACGATGAATTTGCCACTACATATATGGATATAAATGTATCAAAACGTTGTACACTGGGTATGAGGGATATACGATTACTTCCGTCATGTACCTTCATATCCCATTTTTATTTGCTAACTTCCAAAGTAACACTCTCCAAAATTGTTCTGATTTAATATTATTCAAAAGCTTTAGCCTTATGTTTGTAAAATATATCAGAAACATGACATGCAACAGCATTTGGAAACACAATTTCGAATAGAAATAAAGTAATTCAGTCATTAAAGTAATTCAATTTTATCTTTTGAAAATAGGAGCAGTCTTCATTTAATTCATTACCAGTTGCATATATTTATTTAAATCACGATTTTAATAAAATAAAGCACAAGATTCAATTTAAAAGTATATATAAACAAATATGCAATCAAAAGCATTTGATGATCATTAAAAGTGAATAGAAATGGATTTTAGGAAACATTTTTCTGTATTCCTGGAATTAGTTTTTGTTTTAGTTATGATGAAATAAATTTTGATAACAAAATAATTTTATTTTTTCAATTTAAATTACTTAAACGTTTAAATACCAAATAGCTCTAACAGTAAAGCAGCATAATTTATCAATATTGAAAAAAACTCCCCAACATTGCATAGACTGCATCACTGTCATACTTAGATAAATGTTATAGTTGTATCTGCACAGCACCTATTATATAAACCTATATATGCATTCATTAATTATTCGGTTAAATTAAAGATGCCAGATTAAAATTCCGCCAAAAGTTTATCAAAATCTAGCTACATAATTGGGCTGAATAATCTGAGGTGCAAGTTATCACACTTTTGCAAAGTAATTAAAAGTTTATAAACGTCTACGAAATTTATTTAAAATGTCTATCATCGCATTTAAAACATATTTGATTGTGCTAACTTAAAAAAATAATGAGGAATTTTTTAATAAAAATGAGGAAGCTTAATCAAAAATCAATGTTCTAACCAAGGATTTTGACAAATTTTGAATAAAAATTATTGAATACTTTAAAACAATTTAAAATAAAATTCATAATTTTAATCATTTAAAATATTTCGTCGTATTAAAATTATAAATCAGTCAGCCCATCATATCTTATCTATCTGGAGATGAAGTCAACTATCGTAATATTATTCATCATACGTCATATCGATGTCTAGTTATCAAAGGGGAAAAAAGGTTTTAACTAGAGATAAATAAGTAGTTCTAATATAAGTATTTTGAACATGGTAAAATAAAACTTGAAAATTCAAAGTCTTCTGTTATTAAATTTTCACGAAATTATTATTGTCTTCTATAGAATTCCTCCCCTTAACTAAAAGATCGAAGCAATCGCATTAACTGGACAGAAAACTCTTTACAAACTGAAAAATTGAGACAATTAGATGCATTAATACTTAAATCTAATTGCGATTTGCTACTACATTTGTTAGGAATTGCTAGAATACAGTTATATGCTATTTTACTGAGGAATAAAATAATTTATCAGAAACAAATTTCTGTTAAATATTTTGAAAAGTATAAAACAATTAGATTTCTTCAAAAAGGAATTATTTTTTCTAAACTAGCTAGTTCTTATTGGTAACGATCTTTTCTCAAAAAAATAAAATTAAATAAATAAATATAAATCCAGTAAGACTGAGAGGCATATGCATTTCCTAATCAAATTATCCTTCTGTTCGACATCTAAGTAAAAATAATAAACATTACATAACATAATTTTTCCTTTCTAACTCATTTAAATAACTTTCCGTACAGAAAGTAAGCTTCAACTAATAAAAATTATTATAAAATAAAATACATTCTACGAAAGATCAACTTTCACTGTCCTTTTTTTAAGGAATTAATTTTTTATACAATTACAATTTCCAAATAACTAACCAATGTAATATGCTCTTTTTAAATTTCTATTCATTATTCAAATATTGTTTACAAATTTTTGAAAAGAGAAATAAATTATTTTTTTATATTAAATTTATTTTAAATATATTATAACACCACGAAAAATTTTTAAACACAAAATTGAATATTAATGTTACTATGACATATCAGCATTTCGTTAAAAAATTAAGGTAATTTGAAATAAATTGTTTATAATTTTTAATGCATGCAGAGATTCATCTTACTTTAGTTTTATTGGGGTTTTTTTTCAAATTTAAAAATTACATTAATAATCTATTACTTTTGCCGTCGCTGTTGTCGATAGTTTGAATAACTTCTCTTTTAAATCATTTTGCAGATACCTATTAATTAATTTAGTTATTTACCTCAAAAATAACATGTTATATTCAGATCATCTCAAAGATAAAAAGCATCCTTTTCTGTCCGCCCTATTTATTAACATTTAAGCGAAATCAATCTATTTCAAAATGATACGATAAACAGTATTTAATTGTTTTATAGCAATTTCCAAATCAATAAAGTAATCTATTCTCCTACAATAATTATTACATTCAATGAAAGAAAGTAAAATACTAATTTGCCTTTTATCCGAATAAGTATCAATATGAATTCGTGAAACAAATGCATCTTTTTGTACAAAATATTTAATAAATATATAATACACATAAACTCAATGGTAGTTATAAATAATACAATATTCACAAATTTATTTTTATTTACAAATTTATGTATATGTATTCTCACACTGATCAACAATTAAGGAAGGACTAATAAAAGAAATGAAATATCATTTACAAAAGAAGGCAATTAAATTAAATGTATAATTAAGCACTTGGCATAAAATACTGCTACCGTTTGATTTTATACATAGTTATGAAGGGTATCAGAGTAAGCTTATTTTTTAGAAAGAAATACAAAACTGATTATTCACAATCTTAATTTCAATCATTTATCTTGTAACAGTTTAAATTTTTATAAATTTGATTACTAAAAAGATAATAATTTAAGAAAATCTCTGATCCAGAAATCCAGATAGAAGAATCTCTGAATCTCAAATGACTAGACTATCATTTCTTATAAAACAGAAATAGCACCCAACAATTTGTAATTTTTCAGGTATAACTAATTTCAATTGCAAATCATACATATGTTCACAATAAATCCTTTGCTCATTAACGATGATTTGGAATTTTTTTACGATGATTTGGAATTTTTACAGTTCTTGAGAAATATTTATACAATTTGTATCAAAGGATTTGTGTTTGCTTTGTGCAGAAGTATGTAAAACATTAAAACATCATTAAACTTTCAGTTTTTGTGTTATGACTCGATCTCTGCTAGACTCTCTAGGAATACTTCTCCACTGAACATTATCATTTGACTGGCTGCTAGACTGATGAAGAAGCAAAGTTTGACTTCCTTTTCTTCTGTTGCGACGGCTTTTTGTAAAATCCTCTCCAAATACATCGCCAGTTCGAAGAGCAGATATCAAATCATCGAATTCGCCTTTTTCAGATCCGGCTTTAACTGCTCTTAATCCGTTGATACTACCATTACGGACTCCAGAAGAACCTTTGAGCCCATTTTCCTTGCTTGATCTGTCAACATGGGATTTTCTCTAAAAGTAATGGTATTCAAAAAATGAGTAAATAGGCAATGAGCAATATTCAAGAAAGGAGCCTAATTTTTTGTTAAATTAATAGTAAAAAAAGGAAATGAATTGAGTATTTCTATTACATAGCACTATTTAGAAATTTAATACATTTCCATTTTTTAATTAATTTTAATATATTTCTTTAATCCAATCAATATTTAATAAGCAGCAAGAGTTAAAAATAAGTTGTTTTTTTATAAAATTAAATCATTAATTTCCAACGGCATTTTTCTGTCTAATGCACAATTAATTAAGATTACTTAATCGCAATAGTAGCTGTAGAACTGCCAACTTTCTTGATAATAATTATAAATATTTCCTTATTGAGATTTCTCTGAGCTTATGTAATTAAAGTAAAAATAGTTTTTAATTATGGTTTGAATTATATATATATATATATTATCGCTCTAAGAAACCTTTATTCATGTAGAACTATTATTCATCTGTAACTTTGAGTCGTTCGAAAAATTGACAAATGGGCGTACCTAAATAATTTATAAATAGAGAGGGGGGAAAAGTATGCTTTAATAGAAGGTATAGCCTGCAAAAACTCAGAAGCCTAATCCTAACAATAGAGAGATAAAGAAATTGACAGGGCCAGCTATGAACGTGGAGCGGCAAGTGTAACGCACCTGGGCTCATAGCCTAAAGGAGTACCTGTAGGAGGTACATCCTACAAGTAGTGAAGTGGAATAAAATTACGATACAGGACTACTATGCCCATCAGAGAATCGAGAGCCCTAGAAACGACCATTAATCCGACGCTCCACATTCACGTACTTATGGTACCCCCCCCCCCCCGCGGTTGGAGGGCAGACACTTAAAAAGTGATATGTCAAAAGTGATAATAGAGTTAATTTTGCAGCTGCAATCCGTAAAAAACAGAAGGAAAAAGAAATCTAATTAGGTTCAAAGAAATTTATGCTAAGTCGGAACAAATTTATGATGCATTAGAAGAATTTGTTAGCATTAGTTTAAAGTAAAGATACAACAATGGTATCAGAAATTAAAACAATACTGGATTCATTACTAGAAATATCATTCATTTTAAGTTTATTGGTATAATTTACAATCGTATCAAAAATTAACAGTATCAACAAACTATTACAAACAAGAACAATAGTTCTTGACTTTGCTTAACACAATTCAGTAAATACAATTAAATTTGAAATCTAGTTTTAGATCAAATTTCGACGCACTTTTAGACAGCACACAAAAGATAGAGTAAAACTTTTGAAAAGATTACTCTGAAAAAAAATATTCGAAGAATGAAAATGTTATATTCCAGACTATCAGAAGATGAAGTTCTATAAAAACTAATAAAAGAATTTAAGCGTCAGTTTTTTAAAAAAAAATCTTGTATTTGATAGTGTAACAGTGCAAAATAGATAAAAGATTTATAATTATATCGAATATTATTTCCATTTTTAAATTAATCACAGGTATACAAAAAAGAAAAAGATGCGCTGGATATCTTATCAAAGGTTTTGTAGAATTTTTTAATGAAAATGAAAATGCAGATTTAATCCAGTAATAGATTTGTTGAAAGAACTCATAAGGGACTAAAATGATTTAAATTCCATTTTCGGTTAAATTAATTCCGTTGTAAAAAATAATACGCCATCAGTACTACGTATCGAATGAAAGTGATACTTCCGTTGTCCTTCTCAAGGTCAACACATGTATTGAATTGGCACGTGGCCAGAAATCCTATGTTATATAAGACTAATGATCATTTGTTTCGTCCCTTTTTACTTCTGCTTTTGTTTCGCGCTGTGGCGGACTTGCCTTGTCCGCGTTTCTGCTTAATTTAAAAATATAACATGTATCTTCAACGTCTTCGAACCTGCATTCTGCTTCAACTAAAAATACATTACATACACACACATATTGAATTTTATCGGTTGTTGGGACCGATTCATCTAGCAGGTGAAGGCTGAGGCGACGAAATACCAATTTATTAACAAGAAAAGGTATTTCTGAATTTCTGCTAAATGAACTATCAAATTTAAACACTGAAATAAGTTAGAAATTATTATTTGCTTTAGAAGAACGAATTCAAGAAAGAAGTAGAATTAGCAACTCTTTTGCTGTATTTGCACATTTCTAGTTCAGCGAAGAAATTTAGTGCACCTTCTTCAGCTTCAAAACCGAAATTATGGAGTTATCTGGAAAGATACTGTTTAGAATATTTCTGAATTCTTATGTGTAAACCAATTTTGATGAAGAGCAAATTGAAGAAACTACGCATCAGAATAAGGCTTTTTTGAAAGATGTCATGGAAAAATCAATTTCAAAAGTTTCTTGAAGACCCTGAAGAAAAACTTAAAAAAACCTAAGATACTGAAAGCTGAATTTTCATTATTTGAGTCAACGAATAAAAAAAACTTAGATTTGTTATTTGATGCCATGAAAACTATAAAATCAA
>JAPMOR010056544.1:99803-115070 GCA_026543865.1 Argiope aurantia | reverse complement strand
ATAATTATTTTTAAAAAGACAATTGTTTTCCAAAGGAAGACACATCTAGCTTAACGAGCACCGCTCATAATGAGTGATTCGTAAGATGATTAAAATAAATTGTAAAAAAAAAAAAAAGACTTTTTTAACAAGTAATGAGCGAAAATGAGCGACCAGAAAACATCTTAATTTCATATGTAAAAGACTGCCTATATCTGGGTTATTAGTGAGTGTTTTGTTGATTTTATTTTTTAATTAAAAGCGGAAATGTTTAATATGTTGTTGTGTTGTGACTTATGGCACTTTACAAGCCCGCTGACAGTGTAAAATATGTAGTTAACTGAAGCATTAAAAAGAAGGGGGGGGGGAAAGGAAGAAAAAGAAACTGTGAGACATTTTGATAAGTATTGTGGTTCCATATGACCATAAGAGAAAGAAGTATTTCAATAACAACACAAATACAAGCGCAGCTGAGAAATGCATTTTGTGTTACAATAAGAAGTGGAGGAGATTTTAACAGTAAAGCACTATACAACTGCTTCATTAACCATCCATTTAAAATAAAGCAGATGCTGACAGCATAGAAAACTTTTGTATCGTAAGTCGAGAAGTATTACCTAATAAAGTAGTAGCTATGCACGCTACAAATTTACTTAACGATAATGTTGTGTCTCATTCTAGCCAGATTTTGAAATGCAATCAAAAATAAATGCCTTTAAATACTTTCCTCGTAAAAAAACATGTATTATAAAATAGTTTGAGTATTTTTTTTCAGAATGGAACCCATTATTCTGTTTTACATTAATCTTATCGGGAAAATGGTTTCATTTAACCAAGTGTTTTGCATTACAAATAAGACCTGGGAACGAATCATACTTGTTAATCGAGGTTTTATTGTATTTTGGAATACATTTTTAACGCAGAGAAAAATACATTAAAACCTGTTCATTTATTATTGTTATAACTCAGGAAAATTTTGAAATCTGATTCTAAATGTAAAAATTTTGGATTAATAGATGTTAAAAGTAATTGTTTTTATATCTCGCAGCACTACTGCTATCTGTGTTAAGGAGCAATTGTTATTCAGTAGACAACACAACATTTAACACATCTTTTTAAGAGGTGTTTTTTTAAAGATGCATTTAAAAAAATGAGAATACCTCTGTATCTTGCTTGGCCCTTTTTTCATCATCTTCTCGTTTCCTTCTAAATGTTTCATTATCCTGTCGGGCTTCGTTAAAAGATGTGAGGAATGTATCGAATATGGCAAAGAATTCATCTGGTTGCATATGAGAGGGATCTTCACCAAAATGCTTGACAACTTGTTCGTACTAAAAATTAAATCCATTATTATTCACTGCAATAAAAAGTTTTAAACTGGAAAGAAAAATTTGAATTAGCAATAAGAAAAAAAAAAAACAAGTACAATGGTATGCATTTGTTAATGCATGCAAGGAGGCAAATGCTGCTTATGTATTTGGTAGATCCGACATAGAAGGTGAGAGTAAAGCGAGACTTGTTCGCGTTAAGAAAAGAACGGTTTATTTAAAATATTTGAGAATTTCAAAGCTAGAATTGCTGGCTTTTTGTATCGCAGCAAGACTTATTAATTCTGTTATCAAGGCGCTCGATACGTCAGATATTAAAGTCACACTCTGGTCAGATTCTACTATTGTTTTGTGGTGGATTAAAGAATGTGGCGAATGGTCTGTTTTAGCTTATAATTGCTTCCATACAACAGCCTGCGATTTTTTTCCCCACGAATTTCAAGAAACATTCTAAAAATTTTCCATTACCAGAGGCAGTGTTAAAAGCTGAAAGGCCTGTAAAAAAAAGTCTCCCGGCAAGTGTTTGAAGAGGATAAATATATCGCATATAATGGTGATTTTTTTTAAAGGAAGACCGTGAAAATTTGAAGAATAAGCACCAGTGATTATTTTTTGGTTAAGTTACGATCATTCTTTGTTGGACAGTTTACTTAACTACTGACATTTATATGTATTGTACGTTTTTCATAAAAATATAATTTTTTAGATGCAAGATTAAGGATTTTGAATCAAAGGCCAAAAACCTTTAAAAACTGTTTGAAAAAACACTAAAAAATTGATTTTTGTACAACATTTTTGCACATCTCACGGTTTATTGCTTATTTCCTAAATAAAATTAATTACCACAGATAATTATACATTTAAATATTTGCACATTAAAATGTCTAACAAGAACTATTTGAGACTGAAAACAAACCCTTTGTTTCATCTCTTGAAATGTGTCCTCTAATTCTGAAAATCTGTAAGTTGCAGTAGTAATGAACTCTTTCATCACAGGAACAAATTTATCTCCATGTTGGGGCGGTTGTGAGCGATGAAATTCCAGTTCCTATGGAATAGCAATTCTGGTGAGCAATTGAAAGATTTTCTCACTTTTAAATTAATTTATAGTAGTTTTATTAAAATAAATATGAAATAAATATCAACTGTTAAAAATTATAAAAATTGTGAATATGAAATAAGATATTTCTAAAAATACTGAAATAACATAAGTAATATTAAAAAATAAAAAAAAAGATGAAATTTAAATAATGCTTGATTTTAATTTAAAAATATTCAAGTAAATGAACCCCTTGTAAATCAAATAAAAGTTCAAAACTAGTTAACCTTAAATTGCCGCAAAACAATTTCGAGAGCTAGGATCCTTCCAAAATTCCGTATTTGATAATCCGGCCTTGGTTTAATTAAAACTGAACAGATGCAAATATGTATAAAGCATATCAAGAGGCGAAAAAAAAATGCCATCTCTCTTATAAAGTAAAAAGAAAGTTAAGAGGAAATTTTATTTATTTACATATAGATGTATGTTTTATCTATGTATATGTTTCATTGAAAGTGTACTACCACATCATATCTATAGGAATGAGCACGAAGGACTATAAGCTGACGGAACTTCATTTTGGCCTTCTTCAATTAATATTTTAATAAGCGAGAACTTAATACTATTACAACTTTACTGGTAGCAACTACTCTAAAATAGGTCATTTTCAAGTATTTAATTTAAAAAAAATTTCCATTTATTAAAATATAATCTAAACTTTGTATATATGCTTATAAAAATATGCATTATGTATAGAGACTTATAAAGAAATAAGAAAGTTTAAAGTTAAGAGGGTAATTCATCATCAGGATTTAGTTAATATCCTATCAGTCATTGAATTTTCTACCAAAGGATAACAAAAAGGCACATACTTTCTCTTTCGACATTTCCTTTGAGAAAGAATTAAACTTCTTTATTACACATTACACAATTTTTGCTAAAAAATTTAATCAGCAAAATATATAACTTTAATCAAATCCATATCATAGATTCAAAGATTACAGAATGGAATCGAGATATCTCCTCTTACATAACGTACAGTTTCTGCATCACATGTAAAACATCTCATCCTTCCTTTTCCTCTTCAAAAAAGTAAGGATCTTGTAGTTTACAATAGTTAAACCATTCCATAAACATACTTTCTAGATGGATACCGTTTATTTGGATAATGTGATGATGCATGTCTGTTAAATGTGAAATTTTGTGTAAGCACAGATGAATATAAGAGAAACATATCACTAACTGACATACTTTTGCTAAGGGGGGACGTGTAAAAATTAAAATTCTTTTAACCATTTTACTGTCAACCTCCACAGAACCTAAAACATTTTCAAATAATTTCTCACTTTATTTAACAAAACTCTGTGTTTGAAAGTATATACCTAGGTCTAATATTTAGGAAAGTAAAAGCTTCCTCCACTTTTTTGGGACACTCTGTATTCCTATGCACATATCTGATTGCAAGTTTTACTTAAGTGAAACAGTATATAAACAGAATTACAAAATTTTTTAATGAACTTAAGAAGCAATAAAATCAAATGATTGGGGTGCAGAAGAGAAGAACTGCATGATATCCACAGTAACCACAGTAAAGACTAAATAGGTGGAGGAGGGGAACATCTTGATTTAAAAAGCTGTTGCAAGAGTGACCACTACTGAACGTCAGACCCATTTAAGCTACATAAGAATCCCATGAAAGAGCAGGTAAAAGATATCTCATATTAACAATTATTTTTTAACATCATGTTCGTTTGCCAGACAATATGTATTATATACTAACACACACAATTATTTTCGTAAAAAGTGGTTCTGTTTATAAAAATAATATTATTTCATTTCTCTAAGGTACTGGTAATTAATGGTAAAGAAAAAAAAAGTATATCCATTTTTCGGATTTCAAATAAATTTTTGTGAATTTGGCAATCCACAAACAAATTTTCCGATTGCTCTGACGGTTGCACGGTTTGAACATCCTTGTTATACAGCAATAAGTGTTCAGATACTTTTTTGCCGAACTGTACAACATCACGAATATTCTTTTGCTCTTGTTCATGCTAAAATTTCTATTATTTATATAAATTAGGATTTCAAAAATCTTACCTTCTGTACTTCTTGAAGACCAGATTTTAAACTCTGGATTTCTTTCGTAAGTTCATTCAAACTAGAAAATTATTAAAACACTAATCAATACAATTTAAAAACAATCTTAACAATCAAAAATATTTCTGTATTAAGCTTATTTTTTAATCTAAAATTTGTAAAAAAAAAAAAGTTTTCTTTAACGTTATAAAATATTCGTTTTCTGTATCTTATTCTTGGTGCATCTTAACAGATATGTCTAAATAATGCAATGCACATTCATATTACTTTATTCGAATTTTCCAAAAATGTTTTCTTTTCGTTTTTTCTTCGAAAATATTGCCTATATCCTAGAAGTTATCTACATAATAACTAACTTATTCAACGACGATTTAAATACATTTAGATCATTCTAGGCTTGAAAATAAATAAGCTGAATATCCCATATTTTCGGTAAAATTGAAGATAAAATATTTACTGTAAAGGTAGATATATCTTTTCCACTTTTATTTTCATATTTTGAGGAGGAAGAGAACAATCAGCTGAATGAAGATTCATCAACAGCATTCCAAAAACAGTGTCTACAACGAATTTTCATTAAAAGTTCAGTTAATAACCTGAATAAATTAAACAATCTTTTGTAGTAAAATCAATCTCTTACAAAATCAAAAGCACAAACATATTATTAATAAATACTTCCAACGGTGTTACCAAGAAAAAAACAACCCTATTTATTATTGATTATGCACAAAGTGAATTTTTCTTTCTTTCAACCAGTTTATTTTTAAGTATGAAAGTCAATATTAATCACATTCTCTGATTTTCAATTTTTTTCAGTTGGGTATGCTTATATAAAAATGAAATAACTTACTTTACTTTTGCTGCTTGCCTAACATGATGGATGTCTTCTTCAATTTTTAAAACATCTTTAAACTGGAAATGAAATGAATTAATTTAATAGTATGATTTTAATGGGATAACACATACATTTCAAAATGAATAACATGCAGATTTCTTTTGCAAATTATTTCAACAAACTAAGAATTACAATGATGCATTTGGACCGAAGACCAGCATACAAATGTGGGCCTTCAGTTCGAGTCGCGTTTTTTGCTCTAATTTTTACTTATGCACTTATATTTAGTATTTTTTCTTTAAAAATTTATCTATATAGATATCTTTCCTGAAAAAACGCGATTTTACACACACATACAAGCATTTTTTTATAACTAACTGTTAAAGCCTTTTTTTTTTCTATTTGCTCTCATGCTGACAATGTCATATAGCGCCATCTCAGACCCGATTTCCACATGGTAAAACTGAGTTTAACTTCAAAAATATATGCAATGATAGATAAACTGTAAAATGAATACTGTAACATAGCAGATTATTTCCAATAATAGGTTAAACTAAGTGCATTCTTGATTTTTTTTTTATTTAAATGACCAGTTCATATGTCGGAAAGATTGAAAAATATTCATATGTAATCAGCATGCGATTCATTTCTAAATATTTTCTCCAAACAACAACAACAACAAAAAAAAAAACACCCACAATTTTACAAAATAAATAAATAAATAAAAACTGCTGAGCGAAGCTCGGTTTTCTAGCTTATAAACTAACAACATTGAAACTATAAAAAAAAAAATCCACATTTCAGGGTATTGGCGCATTTCCGTATTTTAAACTTCCCATGACACAAAACTGTTTTATGGAATTATGTCTGTCTATCCGTGAACATTTGCGGACGACAACTCAATAAATGCAGTTAGACAGTTGAAATTTTATTTATAATTATGATACCAGCGTTGCAGATTCAGAAAAAGCGTATTTTTCAGCGTTGCAGAAGTTTTGAGCCAAGCGTGACAGACCGAAATGGAGCAGCATGCTGTATGATATTGTGCAGTATTATATAATACTGCGAATATTATCAATTTCTGCGATAATGCTGATATTAATATTAGGTGGGGAAAGTCGTGCTAATCGTCAACTCGAAATATATAGTGAATGAAAAAGCAAAGGGACATTAGTTGTACTTCTTTTCATTGCGATCTTTTCCGTCGCCTTTTTCAGCATTCGAATGGGGAAAGCAAATGGCTTAAGATCATTTTGTAAAGCGATTGGAGAGAATCTCAAGGAAGAGCAAAAAATAGATTTTCAACAATAGGTAAGGTTGTTTCTATATGTAAGGCTTAAAAAATTAAGACTTGTGAACTAAATTATAAGCAATTTTATAAATCTTAAAAGATTTCATTTACATAATCCGTTTGGGACATATTTTAACCATAAAAACTATAAGGTATTTAAATAAAATATGGCACACTATTAAAATAATGTTTTAAAAATGTATGAAAATTGACAAAATATTGAATTTTTTCATAAATTTTAAGCAACTTGTGCGATCGGAAGATATTTTCTAAATCGATAAATTTCTTCTTCTAGCAATATCGATGCTTTTTTTTTTTGCTTTTTTTTTTGCACAACAGCATTAAAAAAACAACAACAACCAGGGAATAAAAAGTGCTAAGAAAGAGTGAAATTCTCCACTGTTTAAAAAATATTTCAATGTTTTTTGATATTTTCGATTCAACAAGTTTAAACAATTTTTCTTTTGTAATTTAAATATTCACCAATCGCAATTTTTCCGCGCTATAGCGACTCTAAAATATAAATTTGAACTGCCCTGATGAGTATATTTATTCATAGAAATATATTAAATTCGCAATGAAGATGCATTTAGTATTTTACTGTAGAATTATTCTAAAAATGTTTGCTTTTATAAAAACAGATAAAATATCAGAAAATTAATGATGATGCTTTAAAAAAATCTATTTTATGCCTTTCACTTAGCAGATTGAATCAGATATACTTTAGCCCTTCTGTACATGATTTTTTCGTTTTTTGTGAAATAAACCAGGGTGATACAATTCATGCTCTAGACTAAAAGGAAAATGTTAAAAAAAATCCTAGTAAATATAATATAAAATAATTAAAAAACAGTATGATGGAAATATCTATCATCATGCAACTTTACATGTTAAGCTCAGTATAAAATCTTCAATGTCCCTCTTTTCTACATTTCTCCACTCATTATCGCTTTTTTAACAAAAAAACAAAACAAACATTTAAGATTAGTTATAAAATAAATATTTAGGAAATCACACATTTCTTCTAATCACAACAAACAGCGAGATGACAAATTCAAACTCGCTATAATGATTGTGACACGATTTTTTTTTTTTTTTTTTTGACATCTACGTTCTTTTTTACGCAATAGCCGTGAAAAAAGTTGCCAGCAACAACCAATTAACAGTACACCTTCTTTGAGTACAATTTTTGTTCACTAAATGTTATGATGAAAATTTCCATCATCATCATGAAAAGAAGGGTTAATTCAAGCTTACAAACTTGTATCTATAACATATAGAATCTCTATAGATTCTTAAATCTTGAAAGACAACTAATCTTGAATTGTTGCCTTTCGAATAAAATCAGTTATCGATTTTAGAAACTCGTTACGAAAGAATCAAGGTAATTTTAGCTAATTTATTTTCCTAACAAGAAATTACTGTCCCAGCACGCTATTTTAGGTATGAAATGCAATGAAGATTAAATGACAGTGGAATAGTATATTCCCTCACTTACTTTTTTCTCAAGAGTGTCGATAATATAATGCAACAATGTCAGATTTCTATTGATGCTTGATTTTGTATCTACAATTCTATTTAAGCTGGAAAGATGAAATCCTGATGCATTACCCCTTGCACCCCGATTCATGTAATTTCCAAATGCAAGTATAAGCTCCAGAAGTCGCTTTAACCGTTTGCTTCTATGAAGTTCTTTAGATGCTTCTAAAACGGCTGAAAATATTTAATAAACGTGTCATTAATAAAATTTTTTGTAACATGTAAATATAACAACTGCTAATCTTTAAAACAGATAGAATAACTTTATACTCTTAAAAATGAGATTTTTAATTCAGTAAATTATACTTTTCAATATACAATCAAAACTTTAAAACTTAAGAATGTTTTATACATGAAATCTAAGAAAGTACGCAAATAAATAAGAATAATCTGCTTTGGGATTAAGAAGAAAAACTGCTCGGGCTTGTGATCTCCACGTCGCCAACGATATGAATACAACTTGCTATTTAAAAATTGCGAATTCATTAAAAACAGAATATGAGACGATAAAAGCAATATATGTCTTTGAGTACGACCAGGGTCTCCGAGAAAGCAATAAAATCAATTTATAGGATAGGATGTATTTTCATAGCAGCGGCTCCAATACGACCAACTTGCGAAATAAACACTCGTTTACAATTCTAACTGCTCTTCTTTAGTGAGTCATTAGTATTCGAATTTAGAGTAATCAATAGATTTAAAAAAATCAGTGCGAATGAAATTAAAATGACATCCATCACACCAGGGTCGAGGCAGTGGGAAGGGAGACCAGCAACTTACTTCCCTTCCAGACAAAAAATTTCTTGGAAAAGTTTTCTTCGAGAACATTTTTTAACTTTCTCATTCCATTGCCAAATTTTCTTTATTTCATGAACGACTTAAAAGATTTAATGTGCACAAAAGGATATTTGAGTCCTAGATGCTGTTAGGCATAAAAAATCTTGATACCACAGTTGTCAACCTTTTTGAAGATAAAATATATCATTGCTTTTGGTCATTTGTACTGCAACAAATCACAGGTATTTAGACATCGATGTAGAGAATAGACATCGTGGTTTTGCAAGATACATCTAGACCAAAAACATTATTACATCTGAAGTAGTACAATTCTCGCAATGCTGACATATTTTATGAAATGAATAAATTAATAAAAATCATCAAGTATCAAAATTTGCAATCGAAAAAAGTTTCAGCATATTTCGAATTGCTAAAAGTAATATCCGCCTTACCGTGGTTAAGAAAAGATCTCGCAACGGCCAAACAGGCGATAAATGACTGTTTATTTCGCCAGCTGGCGACAAGCATCACTCATATCTGTGGAGATGAACTTTGATCCCCAACGAAAACGAGTGATTCACTTCCTGGCTTCGTCGGCTTGCTCCGAACTTCTGCCTCACGCTGGTTGATGGATATAGTACGTCCAATGTATCATGATCTATATGTGTTTATTTAATTTGTAATTAAAATATATTATTAATATTATCCTACAGGCAGTCTTTCATTAATTAGTAATATTTTAATACTTTAATTTAAAATAAATATGGCAATGCGTGTTAAGCCACGCACCAAAATCTCAAAGCCTTTTGATCTTTAGAGTGCATAGTAGCAAATTAAGAACATTAGATTTGCATCGTATACTAAAAAAGCTTGATAAAATGCATCTAAAAGATATCGAATTCTGCTGCACTAATATTGTTAGGACCTACTATTCCTATGACCTGATTTATCAGATTTTCCAATCTAAATAAGAAGACTGCGCATTTAGGGTTATATCTATTTTTCAAAATCATATTTATTATAATTTTAAAAGTCTTTTTTCTAATGCAAAGTTTTTGTAATGTAATGTATTTTAACGCCATTGCAATATCGCACAAAAACGAAAAGGCCAAATTAGTTATTTATGGAGAAAACTCAGTGCTCTCCAAGAAGGAATTAGTTTTTACCCAGATTCCATTTCTATTTTCTCTTTAATACACTGCTACAAATAAAAATTTGAAATTTCGTGGAGATCATAGCGAAAATGTTTTACCAATTTCCATCTAGAAAATCCACTCTAAAACCTACCTTCTATTTTTGGCTTAGCATCAGAAACTCTTTCCTGAAATTTCTTTTTATAGAACAATGTTCGAATTCTTTGCTCATAATGAATAATTCTGAAAGAGAAATGAACATTTTTAGGCAAGAATATAAAAGTAAAAATTTTATTAACATTTCATGATAAATAAGTGAATACGAAAATACATATATTTAATCCGAAGTAAACATTTCGTAATTAGGGGTTTATCGGAAAGTCTCTGCCAATTTTTGGGATAAAACCAAAATTTCATTATCCTACTATCATAGGACGTCTCTGACTTATTGTTAAATAGATGTTCATTATGCTGTTTGTAGCGAAGAATGGCAATCCGAAGGTGCCAAATTAGAAAAAGAAGTAAATTGAGAGGTAAGAATAATCAATCAAGTCCCAAAAGCTTCTCCTGGGTGGCCAGAAATACAAATGATTTCATGAAAGATCACCATACATTTACTACTGGTCAATTTCGGTCAATTTTGTTTATTTGACTACTATATTTACCCGAATCAATAGCTTGGTAAGTGGCAAGAACTTTCAATAGATAATGCCCTTGCTATCCCAACAGGTACAGAACAGAATTTTCTAGGGATGAATAAAATTAATTTTTGGGGTGCTTCATGTCGGCTCCCTGGAATAACTTCATAATACTTTCACTTAACATAACTGTTGACAGTTCATTTTTCATCGTCCCTTTTGAAAATGAATCGTTTTCGATGTTTTTGAAGATTAAATCGTACATTGAAATTAAAGTCTTTTCTTAACTTAAGATGTCTCCAGAATTAAAATAAATACTAAAACCATGTCGTATCAACTGATAAAAAATGGTCAAATGTGATAGTTTGAATCTCTTTGAAATGTGACATTTTGAATTATTTCGCGAGTTGTTTGTTGTTCGTTAATTATGATCAGCGCCTTAAATTGGTCTTTATCAATCGTGGATGGTCTATCGGAGGGTTGTTTTAAAAGTGAAATTTGTCCCGTTTAAATTTCACAAACCATTTATTAACTGTTCATTTACTTACATTATTACTCTCCATAAATAAAAAATATTTTTTGTCTTTGCGGTAGTGTAAAAGCATTGTGCTGAACATGAACTTTTCTGTCCTTCATATTTTACACTGATACGAAATAAACAAAAATAAACCAATCTTGATGATGAATAGACAAAACTATTGAATAAAGCACCACATTTCAGTAAATATCTCATTCAAAGGTTGATAAAACCCTTTCAATATCTCTATTATGATTCGCACGAGCTATCAGAAAATTTTCGAAAAACTTCGATAGATAAGCATAATTTCTGTACAATAAGTTTTTTTTAAAAAAATCATGTGTAGTTTATATAAGTTTATTATATATATTGATACTCTAATATTAAATTTTATAAATGCCTTAACAGAATGAACAATGTTTCTTTTCTGGTAATGGATTGAACATTTGGTAAAGCACAGCTGAATATTAGTATAAAAATTTTCTAATAAATATAAAACTAAAAGAATATTTCTGCTCTACTCTGTGGAAGACAAATAATAATGATTAATTAAGAATTAATTAATGAATTCATGTAATTATTTAATTGTAAATATTTTACACTATACACTTCAGTTATTTAATTTTTAAAGGTCTTCCTTTTTTATTTTTAACTTTTTTATCTCTTAACTCTTACATGTAAAATAATAAGTATCTGAATTCGGCCATATACTGATTTACTGAATAAATGAATGAAAATTCAGTATTAAATCAGATATATTTCATTACGAAAATATGATAAAATTCATAGATTAAAAATGATTGATAGTAACTAATTAAGTACTTTACAAAGGGATGAAATATAAATGACGGGAATAGCAATCTAGTAATTTTTTTATATCTAAAAACATAAAATCTAGACAAAGGATACGGTATTTGCCATGGATTCTTCACACATTTAACTGAAATGAATAATTATTCGAATAAATACTTACTTGCTTATTTCATACAGAAAACGATCGGCCCGAGCCATACTATCAATTTCCATACTATGTTCTTCTAACAATGCTTTCTCTTCGTGACTAGGCATAAATTTCAGAAGCTGTGAAACAGAATTTCGTTTGAAAATTCTACAAGAGATTTCTTCGAAAATTGAAATTAAAAAATTTGCAATCAAAATAACAAAAAATTACCTGTTCAACCATATCTTTAGGCAGCTGTTCTTTATTATCCATACTCAAAATAGCTTTACATATTTCTTCATTTGAAAGTCGAAGCTTTGATAACAATATCGTACAGTTCTGAGCTCTTCGACCATCTATAACAGAAAGTTCTCGAGACTTCAAAGTAGCTCTTGTAACAACAGCAGGGATATCTTCTTCAACAGATCCATTCACCTAGAATTAATGCTTATAAATTAATCGATTAAAACGAACATATTTATACAATGCAAAAGAATAAAAACGATTTCGTGTTTTGCCACTGAGCTGTTAAATAAATTTTCTGGTTGTTTGTGTTACTAATCCTACATAGTTTAACTTAACAGATTAAGTTTACTTAAATACACTATATGCTGCAAGTATTGACAGACGGATCCATTTTCAGCCTTGTGTTTTATAGCTATACTGATTTGCAAAAACCGTCTAGGTTTGAAGTGTGAGCGCCATCTATCGGTCATTTTTTAATGAAAATCCAAAAATGATTTGAACATATTCCTGCAAATCGCAATTTTTTTAAAGCATTACCTTTTTTTTATTACGATTTTTTGCATGAATTTGGGGCGCATTCCGTATATTTATTTTTGATTAAAAAAAAAAGAAATCCTACTTTATATAAAAATAATCTAATCTGCAAATTATCCAACGTTGATTTCATAACATTTCTTAAAATTCATGTATTAAGACGAATAGGTCGATAGAAATAATACACGATCCTTCAACAGGTACGTGTCAAAGCGTTCCCAATCGACAGTGGGAACTTTGCAGTTTTTTCGAAATATTTCAAAAACTATTTCGAATATGCAATTAATTTTTAGGATCCGATATCTTAGTATCCCAGTTCTGTTGTCAAATAAAAAATTTATTGAGTTACAATTGTCTTTTCTATCAATTTGAAAACTTTTCCATCCATTTTTGTATTAAAATTATGTCTTTTTAGATGGAAAAAAAAATGAGAAATATTTTTTAATTTCCGTTATATCGCCAAAAGTTTTTTTTTTATTTAACATTGGACGCGCCATTTTCCAAAAGTTTATAACTCTTGATATTTTTATCAGAAACCTGCAATAAATTTTTAGTGGCTATTTTCAAGACGATCAATCGATTAAGCGAAAAAAAAATTGGTAGGGGCAGTGAAAAAATTTCGAGACACTAATTAATTAACTATGTTAATTAGCCAAGATAATCTATGTATCTATCTAAATGAACCTGCCCTCTTGAGCCATTTCTGTTGGAAGAATTTTGTGGAGATGCGATAATAAATAGCTAAGTTACAGAGATGTCTCAATATTTTTGTTGTTGAAGGAGCCTTAAAAAAAGCATAAAACTAAAGACATGTAGATACAAAGAATTTATTTTGTTGCAAGGGATTGCTAAATATTTATCTTGTGCAGTTTACTATCATATTTCCACATATGCCAAGGCGTACAACAACGCCTATTGCAGCACGAATCCAATCCAAGCATTACTAGAAATCAATCTATGTGTCCACTAACAATTATTCTGAAAGAGAGTGGTTCGGTGGCGGAATTAAGTACTTTCCGGTACTAGGAAGAGCACCGGATGAAACTTCTTTTTCAAAAAACTTAATTGTTTAGTTTAACATTTCAAAACATTTTTAACCTATTAATGGTTTGTTTTAGATTATTTTTTTTTCAATATAAACTTCGTGAAAATGTAATTTTTTTTAAATTTTTTTTATTTACTAGTTATACACGGCACAGTTTGGGATTAAAATACTTTCACATACAGTATTTCAAATTTAAATTTTAAAAATTGTTTTGTGGTTTTAGCACATTCTGTATCATAAGAATTAAGTAAATTTTCAATCTTTATATGTGTTGCAGCGGCGAATTTCGTACAAGGTTAAAAAACTGAAACGAATTGGCACGAATAATAAAAAGATACTGTGAAAAATTATGAAGCAAAAATATAAAAAAGTAGAAGATATAGATTTCATTGCAAAAAATAAAAATTAAAAATCAGTACATACTTGTTGCTTTTGGTATGCTGAAAATGTTTTATCAAAATCCATCAAATCTATTTCTTTGTAAAGTTTGGTGTCATCAAGTTCTTCCCAAACTGTTCCTTCTAATTTACTCTGAAATGAATTTACAGAGTTAAAAAGCATTTCATTATATATATATATATAATGACATTTTAAAATCTTATTTAAATCCTAAATAATTTCCTAATTTTTATCTTAATTTAACCCACATTAATTCAATCTAAAATGTTCTCTTATTTCCTGATCCAATTTCACTTTCTTATTTAATTAATTCCTTTATAAAACTGCGTATCTCAGGATTTTCTCCCGATCCGAGAGAAGGGATAAATATCCTTAATGCAATCTTGAAAGGAATATAATATATTCTTTTCAAGACACCTAAGCTTCCCTTTCTGAAGTCTACACGTGTCAAAGAAATCCCTATCAAAATATCATTGCAAAATCAGTGAAGGGGAAAATATCGGGGTTTTCTTTGCTCTTGTGTTGCAATGTGGACTGACGCATCTTTTATGATCGTTTCTTGTATACATTATGTCTACAATATTATATATATATATATATATATATATATAAAAGTATAAAAATAAAGTAAAATGGAAAAACAAAAAAACCAAATAAAAATATTAAAAAAGATTAAAAAAGGAAGAATTCGGCCTGAAGACTTTTTCAAGGGTCACCCTCAGGCAGGGATTCAAAAAAGGGATTTTTTCTGTAAAGGAAATTCAGACAAACGTCTAATAATGATTCCTTCGTGACCCGAAAATCCCCTGAAATTAGGCCTAAGAGATATACCATTTTAACAGAAAGGAAAATACAAAACAACCAATTAGAAGAAAAACTACTAATAAGTAAAAATACAATAACAAAAAACACCAAAATACCAAAAAC
>JAPMOR010056544.1:51461-94803 GCA_026543865.1 Argiope aurantia | reverse complement strand
AGGTTCTGTAACTGGAGATCGCTATTGTCAGGAGGTGATCCTTCCCCATGTGCGTCTGTTCCGAGGTGCCATTGGATCAGACTTCGTTTTTATTGATGACAATGTACGGCCACACAGGACTCATGCTGTTGAGGAGCTCCTGGAAAGTGAAGATATCACTCGAATGGATTGGCCGGCGTGCTCCCCTGATTTAAATCCGATAGAACATGTGTGGGATGCTTTGGGGAGACGCCTTGCGGCACGATTACATCCTCCTGGGAACACCCGACAACTTAAACAGATGCTGATTGAGGAATGGGCACTCTTACCTCAAGAACTGTTGGACAATCTGGTGCTGAATATGGGGAGACGGTGCGAAGCAACCATTGCAGTAAGGGGAGGGCATATCTCATACTAAGGAACATCTGCTTGCTGTTCTTCCTCTTGGACAGACAATCATGTGTAACGATACTATGAGTTCAATAAAGCCTTTTTTTGTTTGATTCCATACTGTATGCATTGTACTCATATCTGCGCAACTATGCTTTTGTCATTCTTTCAGAACAAAATGCTGTATCTCATTTCTGAATTTCATGTCTCTCTGATGATTTCTTGTGAAGTTATGGCAAAAAACATACCTGTTGCTTAAGTTTTGCATACCAGTGTATATATATATGATCTTTTAAAAAAATGTTAAAAGCGTTTATTTTCCTAAATATTTCACCCAAAAATATACTTCCATGTACAAATTTTCTTATTATATTAGGCAATTTATATGAAAACATTCTGGCTGCTATGGAAATAAAAGTTAAAAAATTAAGAAAAATTAATTTTTTTACACGGCTCTCATAAAAGTGTAAATTAGTAAAATATTTCTCTTACATTTATCTATACACATGTGAAGTTGCACGCATCTATTAACAAAAGTAGTAAGTTTATTTTAAAATTTACAGTGATTTTTCAAAAATTGTGATATGGGATCATTTATTACATTCGGATTTCGATATAAATATTTATTTTGTCACGGATTATAAGACTGTACGATCTTTGTTATTAAATAAATGCAGAAAATTAAATAACTTTCAAAATACTGCAAAAAATCTCGGAGCACTCAAAATTGTGAGTCTCCGAGGCAACTGACTATTTAATAATCCAGTCCTATAAATGGCAAGTTACCTTTAATGGGATAATCGAATTTTTTTCTTAACTGTTTTAATTGAAATTTTTTCAAAATATTTTTAGGCAGAAATTAAACCTACAACATCATTATTAAGGCAGTAAATAATTCGAAAGGCATTATTTTGCCAACAAAACTTCCTATACGTCTTACATACAGCTATTATCAGATATTAAAACAATATGTTTAAAAATTACATGCTTCTTACCTCGGGCAATTTGCACCAATTGAAAGACTTAAGAGGATTAGATGGTTGTGGTATATTTTTCATAAATGATTTGACTGGCTTGTCTGTTAGAGATCCTGAAATAAAACATTCATGCCATGAAACTAGATAAAGGTATTTAAAAATCTTGGTTTACGTCGAGTGAATTATACATAATCAGTGATAAAAGTACAATGTTGTCGATGAAAGATTACTGTCCATGTGCTTAGTCGACATTCGCTAACTGCAAATCAATCTTGCAGCCTTGCTTTTCAAATTTTTGCTTACAGATTAATTGGAGTGATGTTATTTGCAATCTAGATGATTTTTAACAGTCTGTCTCCGTAGGTTTAATTACATCGCACATGCTGTTGATAGATCAACGTTTGAACAACTGCGTGGTTTTTTCTATAAAAGCTATTCATTTTGGATATTCTGCATTTAACAATTGCTATTACACTTGCGTGAAAACACACAAACGCTCAGATATACAAGAAAATGTGTGCTCTGAAAATTAAAAAAGAAATAGAAAAGAAGATAGATCTATTTTTCTGGACCACAACGATGTAATAAAAAAATAACATCAAAATTTTAAACAATTATTTCACCGTCGTTTATCATTATTGATTTAGAAAGGGCAACTAACGTTCAGAATATAATAATATTTTTACCCTCTTATTATATTTGACGTTAAAAAGATATATAAATACATTAATTTTCCATTTTCCCGGTTTCTTCTTATTTTATTCCTTATATTTTTATTACTTTCCTTTCCCCTAAATTGTAGAATGAAAGTTTTAATCTTAATGCAGGCGAAATGATTAAGATCAAACATCATAATTTTGCTTTTAGATCAATTCTTTTCTTCTTCACGAATATTGTTTATTGCAAATGTTCTCATGACACGACTTCGGATAAACTTTTGTAAGTCCTAACCGATTATGGTGAACTTAGAAACCAAAACCAACCTTCATGTAAAAATTTATATATATGTATATAAATTAATATAAATTAAATCCAAATTAATTTCCTAAATTTTTTCTTAATTTAGCCCGTATTAATTTCATCCTAAAATGTTCTCTTATTTCCTGATCCAATTCCCACTTTTTTATTTAATTAATACTACAAGTGCTCTATAAAACTGCTGAATTCAGCATTTTCTCACGCTGCGAAGACTAAAAATCTCTAATGCTTACGACATTCTTTTAAAGATACCTCAGCATGATAGAACATTAAATACAACCTGTATTTAATGCTCTATCATGGAATTTTTTAAGAATATAATAATCAATTTTGTGTAAGATTACATTTACATAATCAAATATCTTAAAATTTTAAATTGCGCTTTTTATGGTTAACTTTAATAAAAGTCTTACATGAATAACCAACATGATTTTATGCAGGAAACATATGCAGTGATATTAAGAAGAACCTCTTACCGATGCGAAGAGGAGGCGGAGGTGGAGGTCCTGGGGGAGCAGGTGGTGGATTCGGAGGTAGAGCATGAGGTGGTGGTGGTGGAGGAGGAGGACATGGAACAATACTTGAAGCAGGCCTTATACCAGCCTTGGCATCATCAGATAAACAACCTGCCTTTGCCAGATTTTCCACTTGTGTTCTTTGTTGTTTTTCCATTTCCAGCTAAAAAACAAAGTACATTTTATATAAGGAGCATTTAATATAGCTCATTGCTTTCTTTCTAAAGAAACATCTCAACAAAGCAGGGGTAATAATGCCTTGTCACTTTAATTTATAATCAACAAACAGATGAATGGACTGCTAAATTTTATAAAGAGTTACTGGAAAATTTTTTATATACAACCAGGGCATTTGATAATAAAAATAGTCACTAAACTTCATTATCATTAACAATTACCTACAAAAATATATATAATTGCTCAATCGTTAACAGTAAAAAAAAAGATAATCAAATAGCATACTAAATAAAAGCAAAGTAGTTGAGAAAAAATTGCACCTTTTCTTGTTTACATAAATTATATGCTTTAAAAATTTTTTCGCATAATATTAAAAATTTTCTGAATTCCTAAATTCGATTTAATTTAATATCGTGTGTTCATTTTATTTCTTGAAAACTAAGTAAGAATTTATATACATATACTAATTCTATAAAATAATTTTTAAAAAATTAAATCCTTTCTTGAAGAGCTTGAAAAATTGTTGCTATAATTTCTGAAGAAAAACATCAGCAGTGGAAAGTTCCAGGGACGGCCTTTAGCCGACTGCACTGATTACATCCAATAGCACCCAACGCTTAAGGGAACCTGCATCAGAGTTCTTACGCGAACTTATTGAAAATAAAATAAAGAATCGGTTTATTTCTTTAATTTTAGGATCTTTTCATGATTTTAAATTAGCTTGCTGACCAATGGTCCAATCTCTCTCTCTCTCTCTCTCTCTCTTTTCAGTCATCAGTTTTACAACAGTAAAAAGCGGCTACTGTATACATAGTCGCTCGTTCGCAATCATATGCCAGAATGCACTGTTTCGCCATCAAATTCTGTTGAAACAGATATTTCCGCCTTTTTTCCCCCTTTTGTCAACAGGTGAATTATTGATATTTTTATTTCTTGAACTGAAAGTAGGACAGTTGGGAACATTTTGACTTTAATTGAATTATTTTAGTCTCGTTTTTTTACGCTGATTAAGAAGGAAAGAATGAAATATAATTCTTTTTTACAATTAACACATTTCCTTTTTGATGTAAAGCGTTCGACATCTACCTTTGCACCGTGGCATTTTGGATATCTACCTTTGCACCATAGCAATTCGGGCATCTATCTCAGCACAATGGGAACCTAAAAGTGCTCCACTGGAGATAATGTTGTATACATGAAACAATGGTAAGTAACACAAGTATTTGGAATATAAGACCTATCGCAATCTCAAATGCCCCGCTATAATGTGTTCTAGAGGCTGTGTGAAATGGAAAGAATGAAACGGATATTTTGCATCAAAAGTAGTTTCAACTCTTCGTATAGAAATACGACGAATATAAGTTATAATTTGTTGCAAATTACCAAGATTTCATCTAATTCAGTATTCAACGAATCACCCCAAGATACATCTTTTGAGAAGTTCAAAGTTTTAAGAGTTTCTGTATTCACTAAGATGATTTCAGGAGCTTGTCAATTATTTCTGGGTTTATCTTTACAGAAGAGACTTTTAAGAGCAAGTCACTAGAGCGAATTTTCGAATCGATGGAATGTCTAGTTTCCCAAGCTTTCTGCACAAAGAATGGCGAAACATTAGAAAATGTTTCACTGTTTATGAATGAAAGATTAATAAAAAATACTTTCCAATTTTGTTTTCAATTTTTTGGAGTCAACACTTAAGGGATTTGGCTTATTTCTATTCATGTAACGTTACTAGAAACTCAAACTTGATGGCACTTCTCAACACAAAATCTAATAAGGAAAGGCAGCCGGTCTTGGACACTCTCGATACCAAATGAAGATTATACACTCAGAGCTACCCCTCGAGATTATAGTACTTCTTAAAGATAATCCAAAGACCCTAATTATTTCTCCTGATTCCAAGCACATTACTTAAATGAAAAGCTATCACTTGGCTTATACTTCTTCTTATATACAGCCGACCACCTCGCCACCAATGAACGAAGAAATATCGATAGGATTTATTGTGGTCGACTGCTACCTGACTAATACTCTCAGGAATGCCAGACATTACCCATCTGAAACAGTCATCACACAGTTATTCATGAAAAATTAGAAGTATAATCGCTTCTTATGATGAACATTTGTTTGTGTCGAGAGAGATGAGAAAGTGCAAAGCAAAAGCTGGTGAAGAGCATAAAACCAAAGGGAGATCAGGTCACTAAGTTACATTAGGTCGTGATGCCCATCACATCTAAAAAAGTTAAACCCTTAACGGCCAGAAAAAAAATTGTGCAGCTTAATTAGGATAAAGAGATACATTTATTAAGACTTTTAATCCGTTTTTAACACAAAACAAAAATATGAGAGAAAAAATTTAGAAGAAAGTGTTTAACATACCATAATATTCAATTCATTTATTCTATACTCAAGCTCAGCAATTTTCTGATTAGCTTCTAAATGTCCTACAGTCTCTTTCTCTAATTTGTGTTTCATTTTATTGAGGGCAGACTGAAGATCTTCCTATTAAAAATGTATAAGCATTAAAAGTTTTGCATTTCAAATGATAAACATTGCACAGGAAATAATACACAAAAATATAGTATTAATAAACACAAATATCCTATGCATATATAAAACGTTCTTTGTTAATACAACTGCGATGCTAATAAATACTTTAAAACAAAATAAGGAAGTATTGCGAAAAAATTTACATTTGAACGTAGCATAAAATTATATGATATTTAATGTTATTAACAAAAAGTTTCTAAACTACACTCATTTCTCTTAAGTACAAGCATTTTTTCTTGGTATTCTCTCCCAAAAGAGCATTCTATCATAAAAATACTTCTTCATAGAAGTGAAAAGTTATTTAATTGTAAATAAGGATTATATTTTGTAGAATATACGCAAATTAATAATTTATCCTATTCACTGAATTCTTCCATTTATTATAGAATTAAATGTCATGGTTGTTTTCCATGCCTTTCACCCTCTAAAGAAGGGAAACAAATGCTGGAATATAAGAGTAAAATCGTAGTTTTAATGTTTTGTGTACTGCTTTTTTTCATAGTGCCACCACCACCTGCAAGTAAGTTACTTTGCTAAGACTGTACTAAGAAGGAAATCAACTAATCATATCCCATGTTTAAATTACTAATTATTGGTCAAACATTACCTCAAAAGCTTTAACTCTAGATTGGGCTAATTTGTGGATTTCCTAATAATACTTTAGATTTATTTATTCTGGTTATACAATTGATACAATTTAGTTAAATTCTAAAAAAGTTGAAACTAAGCAAATAAACACAAATGAAGTGCATTGAAAAGTTGTGACTTCAAAATGATCAAGAGTGGTGACTGTTAAATAATTACTTCTAAGCAGAATACAACCATAAAACAATTGAAATTCTAAAAAAAAAAAAAAAATCATTTTCACCTTACAGAAAATAGAATATTGCACTTAACAAATTCAGGAACTTAAAGATTTTAGATAAATTCTTTTTAATCTTTTTGACAGCTAAAAACAAATTTATTTCATGAAAAAATAACAAGATAAATTCGAAGTTACGTGAAAACATAGAGTTGCGATAGAGTTATGGAATGGTGTATATTTACTTTTTCCTGACTTAGTTGTTCAAGTTCTTGTTCTTTCTTTAGCAATTGACTAGACAATTCAGAATTTTCTTGTACCATTTCTTCTGCTTTCCTTTTCGCTTGTTTCACTTCTTCTTCCGTAGCTAGCCTATGAAAGAATTTATAACATTTTTATCTCATGCAATAAACATATCAACAATATTATCAAACATATCAAATCAGCTAGCAAAATCACATGCAATAAACATATCAAATAATACTTGTTTAGATGTAGAAAAAAAATGACAGCACTACGATTTTTACTTTTCAACTTATAATTCCCTCGACGAATCAATGGTTTTATCATTAAATCAAACAGAAAAAAGTCGATAAAAATTATTTAGAAACTTACAGTTGTACAATTTCTCTGACATTGATATTGATCGGAGAAACATCAGGATTCTCCCCATTTTCTCCTTGTAATATAATTTGTTGAACTATTCTGTCAAATAAGATCCAATGTTGCGGGCATGCACTGTAATCCACTGCAAAAGAAAACAACGTAAACATAATAAAATACAGATTAGCCATAGAATTGAAAGCATAAATTATTTTATTACGTTCGCATCTTATTAATTGCTCATATAACATGTTTAACATTAATATGTAACAAAATTTAGATTGTGGTATAAAGCTACTTACAGGGAAGTTGTATGCAATGATACAGTAATGATAAAAAATGAGGATAAGCAGGGGTGTGAGATATTTTTTTCTTTAGTACCTCAACCATATTTTTAGCACTTTTTGTGTCAATATGCACCTGTAAAGAAAATGTCAATCAGTTTTTTAATTTACTCCTTAATAATACATTCATTTTATACATTAAAATAAGTACTTTAATTTAAAGCTTAAATGCGATGCTTGATTTAAAATAAAAGCATCGCATTAATTTAGTACCTGATAAATCAACATAGCTAAAAGCAGAGGACAGATAAAACAATATCAAATTCACATTTAGCAATATATTATAAAATTGTAAAGAAACTTTTCTCTGAAATAAGAAACAAATAAAACGAAACAAAAATTCACAAATTTAGGAGGAATTGGAGCCTTTATTTTATTTCATTTCAATATCAGGTTTACTTTTGATTTTTGCATTCTGAAATTCATATGCCGTAAATGATGCCTGTAGACGGCGAAATACATCTTGTCTGCTTTTCTAAAATGGTTGTACATGAGTACATGCCAAATTAAAAGACTGATCACACAGAAAAACATGTGGTATTAAATAAGGAGGGTAACTATATGAAAGCATTTTGAATTCTGTGGAAGTTGATAGTAAAAAGTTTAAAAATAATAATTTTTTATACATTCCTTATAACGTAAAAGTGTCAATTACTAAAATAATTATTTTACACTAATATATTCCCGCACAAAGTTTCACATTTCCATCTGTGAAATGTACAAAAATAATACAAGGCAAATTTATTGACTACTTTTTTCATACCCTGATTGGTGTTTGAAAGAGTTTTTCGTTGCACTTTACAGGGATAATACGCATATCACAGTAATTAAAAGTGGCAGAACCAGAAAATGATAATGCATTCATTATTCTCGTATTAAAATTCACAAATCGATCAATAATAGATGCATTAATTCAAGTGTTTAAAAAACTTGTTTTTCCGCCTTCAATACTTATGCAGGACTGTATTGATGAAAAAATTTATATTCTAAAATTAGGCCAGTATTAGGATTTCATACACCTAAATCATTAACGTTCCAAAATGTTCCAAGTTACTATGCTTATGTTCTGCATTGTCTTATGTTATAAAGAGGTAAATAAAGAAGGAAAAAAATAATAAACCACAATCCATAGTGTTTATTAATTGAAGACCCACACTTAAACAAACAAGAATTAATATTATTAATGCTTTTTAAATTAATATTATTGAGTTTTCCAATGCAATGCAACTATGCCATTTAGAGAGAAAAAAATCGTTCTATTACTTTTCTTGCCTTTAATAGTCAAGATAATCATCAAAGAAAGAAAATAAACAATTAAATAGGAGATTAAAAATATAAAAATACCAAACAATTTGAATAATTACTTTTTTGAACAAACAATAACAAGGTTATAAAATCTTTATGGTAAGAGCCTTTCAGTTATACGTTAGTAAGTTTCAATGTTTACCATGTTGATCATTTTTAGCATCTTACTGATTATGCGATTAATTATAGTTTACGCATCTTAGGGCTAATAATTTGTCAGTCTTTGAATTCTACTCAAATTCTTTGAATAAAATATAGATTTTTTTGATTGCATATTATAGATTTATATGATTGTATATATAGATTTATTAATTGTATATTATAAATTTATGTCTCACGCTTATTTTGAATCAAAGTTCAGGGCTAAAGACAACTTACACATTCAAATTTCCGGGCCATTTCTTTTTCATCTTCATTACGAACCATTTCAAAAATATCCAAATGCCTGAAATATAATTTAGAAAGTGTATTTCATTATTCATAAAGTATTCTTAAATTTTATATTTATAAATTTTAAAGTTATAATTAGTGGTTTAAAACTACAGTTTCTGTTCTTTATTCAATTAAATTCAGCTCACCTGTCAAGTGTAGCATTTTCATGGCGCCTGAGTTTCTCCATGATCGGCTGAATACCTAACATGAGAAATTCATAACGCAGGTGCAAGCGAAATTCCAAATGATCTTCACCAGGACCATAATTAATTATGGCATTAATGAAGGACATTATAGCTGTTTTCAGACTGACTTCATCATGGTATAAGCCAGTACTTCGATCTAAATCATTTACAACCGTCTGGAAAGACAATTGCCAGGGTTGTAAATAGATGCCATGAAATGTTTGATGATAAGTAACAAAGAGAAAAAAGTAATTAGATTTACCGAAAACCGAGTTCTTTCAGCTGCAAACTTTTGGAAATGTAACATTGCTTCTAGAACTTTCTTATGCCCTCCAGGAACCAAGCACATAGCACCTAATATCTCAAGTACCGCAGTTTTTGTTTTTATATTTTCAACCTTCAAACTCTGAGCAATAACATTGATGGCTGTTGGATGCGCAAGAACATGGGCACGGCCGTTCTGAAATGAAAAGTTATTAAATAATGATAAAAAATATACATAAAACATAATTAAGTACTTAAATGAGCTTTTTTGGGGGTGCACGATGTGAAAAAATAAAAAACTAGTCCAATTAATTTTTTGCAATCTAAAATACAAATACTTCTTTTTTTTTTAAATATATAGTTAGCTATTTCAATTTTATTTCAGAATTTTGGCAAAAGGAAGCAAATTTTTTGATAAAACTATTTTTAGATTATTTTTACCATTTAAAATATAAGTTATTGCACCATGCCCCTTTTGGCATAATACAATAAATTATACATATTCAAATATTTAGTTGGCCTCCATATTTTCAAAGAGTAACTAAGGAGGCAGTTAGTATGTTCATTTATCAGTAACTTTTATCCATCAATTTTATATGCTGAATCTTCTGAGAGCAGATTCATAGCTATCACAATCAGGGTCGAATTATCAAATAAATGACCCTAATGCCTTGGTATGTTTCAGGCATTTTCAGGGTAATCTAATTTTCAATTTTCATTTGATTTACACGGGTGATATATTCGTAAATATTCGAAATTAAAATTAAGTATCCGTCAAATTTCAGAATAATATGAGTAAGAATTTTTTTCCTGTTTACTAAATCATTCGCTGATTATAGTGATCCAAATTTGCTTTTAGTTGGAAAAATGACTCAGAAGTAATAACAGTTGAAAACTTTGAGTATAAAAAATTATTTTAAAAATTTGTATTTCCCCCCCCCCTCTTGTAAAAAATTATTTGAAAAAATTGTATTTTTTCCCATTTTGTAAAGAATTATTTAAAATTTGTTTTATAAGCGACTCCCTGAGCTAACATTCTTGAAATCATCGTGAAATTAAATGTTTTGTCACTTTGTTGTAATACTTGTTGCTTAAAAATTATTTATATAGGTGTTAAATTAAAATCAATTAAAAAAAATTATTTTTGAAATTTTAGACTGGCAGGACTGAAATTTTAGTCTGAATTTTTAGACTGAATTTTTAGTCTGCTAAATCCGATAGTAATCACAATTTGATTTCATGTAACATTAAAAATCACCAAAAAAAATAAATTATACCACAATACGATATTTTATATAATTTCTTTTATTTCTAAGAATTTTGAATTGATCCTTGATAATACATATTTGAAACTAATATAATTATTCTAAGAAGAAAAAAAAATCTGAAAGAATATAAAAAAGGACGATGAGATGATTCATGTATGTACATTTTATATATATTTCAAATACCAAGCAAATAAAAGTTCAAATTTTTGACATTTCGAATGGTAAGATTTTATTTACAAAGTTTCGCGTTATTATATATATATATATATTATCATAGCAGTATTTTCTTTAAATTTCAATTATCAGTCAAACAACTAGAATTAGAAGGTCGAAGTTGGATAAGAAATATATCGAAATAAGATTTTACTAACCAAAGATGCTGGATTTGATTTAGCTGGGATTGATTAGTACTCTGTAACGGAAGACTTTATAGGTTTCAAAATCTCAAAAGCAACGACGAAAATGTATAAGTGATTAAATCAAAATAAAACTTTGTCAAAAAAATTGTAAATCTCAACCTAGTAACATATCGTCCAAGGAAGTGTGGAACAAAGTCGCAAAAATGCTCGCTCGGACCACATAAACGCACGCGTCCAGCCTCAACGCCTCACACTTCCTGTACATCCGACCTTCATTCTTTTACCTTTCAATTGACCCCTCTGGTTGGAATCCAAATTTCAACTAACCACATTTTAGTTTTTCCTCCTAGCTTACAGAAAAAGGGGAGATAGTGACGGACCACCCATTTTGTCTCAATCTGAAGGGGGAGGAGGTCACCTTTCATTTACACTGTTTCACTTATTCTTCAACGGATAACACCAAATGGCCCATCTGGACTCATTCAGAAGTATTCGCCAGAGAGTAATTAAATCCAATCCTTACAAATATTTTATTTAATTTATTTCTCAGAAAAATATAAAACGTCATATAATTTAAGTCATACTGACATTGCTGTTTTGCTTTTATTGGGTAAGAAATGCATGCCAGTTATGCCGATTATCAAAGTTTTGGTGAATTTTTTCATATATTGGAGTTTTCTTGCATTTTATTAATCTCATTTAAATCCGAAAAATTCATGAAATTTTAAAAGTTCCCGAAAAAAAATAGCAAAAAAAAAAAAAAAAAAGTCAATTTTTTTCTAATCGAAAGAATAGACATTTTAGTATTAGCATAAAAAAAACTAATCAAAAATAGTTTAAAATACTGACTACAAAAATAAGAATAGTTTCATTAATATTTACAATACAGACAAAAGTTACAACCTATACTTACAGAGTTATTCATGAGCGCCTTTACACAACCAATAAGAGAAGTATGAATTGGACTCTCTGCTGTATTATAATCCATACTCAACAAAAAATTCAAAATTCCAGAAAGGCCATCTTGTTCCAAAAAGCGCATAACGAAACTAAAACATATGAATGAACAAATTATGAATTCAAAGAAATAAACAAGATTATACAGTTAATGTTTTAAATTAATTACCTTTAAATTATTAACCCAAAAAGTGAATTTCTGATAAATTTTTCATGTTTTATAATTCTTCCAGTAGAGTGCTCCAAAAAATATATAATTATTTACTAGATTTTACAGAATTTTTCCATCTGTTTCAGCGTATGTAAAACAGTCATTATTAGCATAATCAATATCACATTTAGTAGGATCTTCAGTGGCATCAAATTTAGAAGAAACCATTTTTAAACTTCGAGGCTCAAATTCTACTATTTCAATTCCTTTTAAAATGCATCAGCAGTACTAAGAGGATTAATAGTATGACTGTTGTACTCATCAGAAGTAGGTAAAAATAGAGTTGTTATCAATATAAACTAGTTATACGTTAAAAAAAAACCCATCCGCTTTTGTTAAACTTCACATACCACTAGTCTTCCGACAATGGTGCTGACCATATTTGGGACTCACACTGTTAACAGATATCGAAGTATGTAAATTTTGATATTCCAAAGATATGCGCAATATATTTTAAAGATATATATATATTTATATTTAAAAGATATAAAGATATTTCGATATCCTTCTTTTTCATAATTTTTAAATTAGTCAATCAATCTTTAACTCCAGGAGTGACCCTGTTTTAAACTGTACAAAATTCTGTAGTAAAGTTCGAAAGTCTGATACATATCTCATGAAATGCAAATCAAAATTTATTCTTTTACTACAGAAAAGAATTCAATTATCTCTTTTTAATATTTAAATACTATTTGAAACCCACCTGTTTGGCTGAGTTCTTAGAGCTGTTTTTAAATTATCCAGTAATTTTGCCCGTGCCATGATTTCTTCTTCCTCTCTTGGAAACAACAGCTGAAATAAAAACAGCACTAGTTAATTTTAATAGAAAGGAATACTAGTTAATTTTAATAGCGTTTATGGAAATTAGGATATTCATCTTTTATTAATTACTTTTTTAAAATTACTATATTATTATAAAATAAAAAATTAGATCGCAGATTACATGATTTCAAAAACTTCTACAATAATTAGATAAAAAAAAAAGTTGAATGTTGTTTTTCATCTTATAGTGAGGTCGGCAATGTGTAGAATATATCAACACTGGATGTAAGCAGGAGATCGTATGAAAGGGCGAACGATGCAATTTATTTAGAAAAAGCGTAGACTTCCGCACTCGCAAAGAAAAGTTGCTTTCAGCCAAGGACGTGGAGGTTTTTTTTTTTTTTTTCTTCCTGAATCGACAAAATTAGAAGGAAGAATCAAATTTAATATTTTAATCTGCACTTTCATTGACTTTTGGAATAATATGGTAATTAAAAAAAAAGAATGTAACGTTTTCTTTCTCAAATCGGTGTTTTTTTCGGCGGGAAGGTTATTTACTAATATTATTTGGAATAATTAATTTATCAAAAGAAAAAAAAATGTTGATGCAAAAATGTGTCTGCTACTTAGAAAAAATATGGATTCTTTTTCATGTGAGCATAATATGCGTTTTCGTAAAAATAGACTTTTTACTCACAGATACAAAAAAATAAGTTTTTTTTTAAACTCATAACTTATATATCGAATAGGCATGCATTAGATTAATTACGTCTTGTTAGGGCAGTAATTAAAATACAAGCAAATCGATTAAAATTCAAACAAAAGGAACTTAAAATGCAATTAATATATGTTTCCTCACCGACCAATACAAGGCCTTATACCAAGGAGATTTAGTAAAATTTCTGTTCGGTAGTAGTCTATCAATGGGATAAAATTCAGCTTCAAGATAATCATTTTCGAAGTTTTATATTTTGGGGTCTTTATTGATAAGTCTTGGAAAGTATTACAATGAGAATATTTATTGAATATTTGTAATGCCAAGGAACAAAAATGCCACCGTAATCGACAGATTCTTAACAATTAGGCAGGTAATTTTCAATTCCTTGAGATTGTTTAATGAAGACATTTGGCTAATAGAAATACTTTTAAGAGAATGAAACACAAATACGTCAATAGTTTTCTTCTAATCTTTTGAATTTCCTGCTGAAATAATGTTAAGATATTATCTGTAATTCACATGTATTTGGATTAATTCGATAATAAAACTAGAAATTCAATCCATTATTGAACTTTCATAATTTATTTCATTTCATATTTTTAATCTTTCCTTCACTTAAATTTCTCCGATTATTGATCAACGTCATTATTTAGAATTTGTCTCTGCTGAATCAGTATAGCAACCAAATCGAAATTTTGGCAAATTTATATCAGTCGCTTTCAAATATTTCTTCCATCTTTTAAAACTTGCACAAGAAATTTACTAAGCATGTTCTATTCTACGGCAATGCATAATTTTTTAAACGAAAGTTTCGGCGAAATTTGAAATTTGTAATTAGAGTGAATTTTATCGATGTAAAATTCGTTACTACGAAACAAGATCTTAAAATTATTTTGTAAAGATTACTTTTGAATTAATCTTTTTTGAAATCTAAAAACATTTTCAATAATTATACAGACAAAATAAAAATAACAGAAATAAAATTTCCAATAAATGCATCTCACACCTTCTATGCGAAATAGTAAACACTCACACAGTAAATTTATAGAAATAAAACATTAAAAGAATGAAGTAACAATTTTCTGTATATTGTACTTTTCTTCATTTGCACATAGATATTCAAATTAATTTTGAATGTTCTATTATTTTGATTTTATTATGATTGCTCAATCAATCAATCTCTTTATATTATCAAGTACTCTGATGAAATTCTTTCATATATGAGGCTAATCATCCCCCCCTCCAAATCGTTGTTAATATTAACAATTAGCAAAAACTTTTATCTTGGATATCGGATTTTTCATCTGTTTTATTTTTAATTGTTTTGTTTCTAACATAATTTGAAATTTCAATTAACATTATTAAAATAAAAGAAACTTTTAGGGACAAATATCAAAACTGAATTTTAAATTGGTTACATTAAATTCATCATTTACACTTAATTCAAATGTTGAGGTACAACTTTCGTATCAATAAAATTAGGTATGATTTATTTTTACTTTCAGACAATTTTTACCACATAAATACGTTTATAAGAATTAAGATATAATTTTGACACAAAAGAACTATACTTGATCTGAGCTTTCACAGTATGTTGAAGCCATTGGACGTTTCTTCAGAAAATGGTAATCACTTTTATAAGCATAGTACAAATAGAGTTAGAACTTGATTAATTCTCTGATTATTGTTATAATTTGACTATAACTTGACTGCACCAGTCACTTGGAATTTAATTTGTTTATTGTTATATTGACTTTCATTTTTCGCGAGGTCAGTAGCTTTTCTGGCATTGTAAATCAGTTACGATTTTCTCGAATAGTAATTATTCTTTAAATACTTATCTCACAATTATGTATGTTCTAAAAATTGTCGAAGCTGCACGTGAACATTAATCATCTATATTATAGTAATACTAATATACAATAGTGTAACTTTATTACATTTGTACACACTGTATGCACTAAGAAAAAATACAGGTAGAAAATGTGTTATAAAAATAGTGATAGAATAATTAGAATATTTTCTATGATTCGAACAAATTTATTCTAGATCTTCAGTGTCTAAAGTCGTTAAAAAAATGGCCGTATCCGAAAAAGAGAAATGAATGTTCAACTGAATCAGTAGAATCAATGGTAGAATCTCACTGAAAAGACTTTTTGAGAAGGGTCAGAATTTTTATACACTAAATTAAAAATGCTTATAAATTTGGTAAAAAAAAATATCTTGCATTTTGTAGATATTTGGGAAGTAGCATTTAAATTACAAAATGTTCCACCTGCACTTTTTAAAATTGATCGCATCTCACCTTCTTCTTCCGAATTACGTGAAAGATTATTTAATGCACTGAAGTTGGTTTTCAACCTTATTCAAACGAACATGAATGTTGGATGTTTGGATTAGTTAATGTTAATCTTTTCTTTAAAGGACATTGTGATAGACTTGATACTTGCAGTACTGTGAATAAATGGTCTCAATTAAACCATTATAAAGCAAAGCTGCAAACTAAAATTTGGATTCAACAATAACTCCATAAGATATTATTTTTCACAAAAGAAGGTTTAACTTGATTGAATGTTTTGTGTTTATTTAAATTTATAAATCTCTTTTCATTCTTACATAGCCAATTTTTCAGAATTCTTTTTTAAAAATTTCTGCTCTCTCATTGCTTCCTAAACTGTTTGATCTTATAGGATACAGTAATAAATCTTGCATGCAATAATGTCTTCTAATTTCCAATTAAAAATAAATTAATGAAAATAACATTATTCTTCACAGTGTAAATACATTAATACATTAAACGCCAGGAAATTATTAGTAATGAAGCCGGCAATATTCATTATTAGACTCGCAATTTTTATTTCCCCTTCAAAATGTGAAGCTCCTCTAGTTATAACCAGAAAATTCAAAATGGTATAGTAATAAGGTTACAGAGATTTGATGTAAATTACAAGTCACTTTTATTTATTTGTTTTTTTCGACACATTTAAATCGAAATTAGCTGAAACGACTTCTTTCTAATAAACGTTCTGCCAAGAGCGGAAAATTTCAAAAAAATTTCAATTTACTGTTCTCAAACGTTCGGAGATTGTCACCCAAACATGGTTTTTATTGGCATGAAAGATATAAGACAGCATCCGACATAGAAAAACATTGCAATAATTAGAAATAAATTAGAAATTTGAAAAAATCTATAATAATTAACACAAATAATGATAAATCTTGGAAAGAATAGAAGAGTAGCACATAACATCACAGCACTGCTAACAACGTTATATTTTTAACAACTTCACGCTGTTTAGATTTGAACATATTTTATAATTAGTGTAGGAACTTTTTAAGAGTTATTAAAGGAACGTACTATATCATTAGCGTACTTAACTAGACTGTTGTCATGCATAGATATACTATGCTGCTAAATGCGCAGTTCAGCTCGTTACTTATTAAAAATATTATTACAAATTAATTAATAAAATATTTGAATCAATAAAGCAAATTAGTTATTGAAAAAAGTATAAGAATTAATGAATAAATAACAGTAATATGTTCGACTTTCAAGTGAGTAGATTCGTAGATTTAATAGACAAAGCATTGGAGTTGGAATCCACATTAGCATCAAAGGAAAAGGAGAACTAATGAGAGGAATCTTAACCGGAATTTGAGAAGGCCAAGAAGAAACAAGACGGACACCTTCAAGACCAGGAGGAATAAAAGCCTTGGTATGCAGGATGAGTTCTGGATTTCATTTTAATGTTCTTTCAGGGTTAGTAACAAGGTAGGAATGAGGAACATCTCAAGCAGAAGAATTGATAAAAGGAACCCAGTTTTTTTTGCACTACTTTCAGTTTGACGACATAACTTTCTACAAATATAATGAGCCGCGGACCTGGCCTAGGGGTACCGCGTCTTCCACATGATCTGGGCGTCCCGGGTCTGAGTCCTGGTTCGGGCATGGTTGTTCTCTACTCTGTGAGGTGTGTGAAAGAGCCCCCGGTGAAAAGCTGTTCTGCAAGCGAATGTGTGTGTCATCTTCATATGAGATAGACTTCTGTCCTCTGGTGGTCAGGGGATTTGTCCTCAGAAGCTACTGCACAGTCGGGTTAAATCGCTGACAGTTCGTAAGTGGGCTTATAAAGTGCCAAAAGTAACAACAGCAAAAAATGAGAAACTTTTGTTTGGAGAGCTAATGCTAATCGCACTTGACTTTTGCTTTCTCTGTCTTCACAGAAATACTGATTACAACATTCTGGGTAAACGTTGAGTAAAGTGTGAAGAAATTAACTTGCGAGTAAGGCATCCAAAAATTGTTGAAAAGGAGAAGAAAATTTTTTATGAGGTTTTCAGGTTTTTATTTAAAATTCGTAACATTTTTAAATGAATTGGATCACGGTTTCCTTTACGATACCATAAAAAAGCGTTGAGCTGCACTTCTAAATTTATCATTATTCGATTCAAAAGTGACTTTGGTTTTAATTTTCCTTGAAAGTTGTTGATATATTTTGGAATAATTTTTTAATGAATATATTTTTTATAGAGAATCGATGAATTCTTACTTTTTGGCACGAAGCTCATCATTAACAAGCTTATTTGAAAAGAAAATTAAATATGCTAACTTATTTTCTATTAAATAAGTCTCCTCTTAAATTAATTGATATTAAACAGAAGGCAGTAAAAAATCAAACGAAAGGGTAGCAGATGTTAAATTGAGCAAATAATGGTACAGTGAATTTTGAAACAATAAAACATAAATTTAGTAACTCCCTTCCATACACTTGTAAAGTTATAGTCTTTATAAAATAATACTTACCATTGACATGGACACCACCTTTTCAATATAATAATCGGGATAGTGTGTTGTTGGCTCATCTTGTTCCTAGGAAAAAGTTCAAAGCATTAATAATATTCTATGGAAAATGACTTTAACAATTTGATTTAGTTTAAATATATGCTAGAGTTATTCTAGGTCGTCATTAAGTGACAAAGACATGACTTGAGTGATCTCCAAACTTTCAGAGTCTGATAGCAAACATAAACCAGGAGAAGCTACATAATTTCTAATCAAGTGTGCATATAAAAATAAAGCAACTTTTGCGCACAGAGCTATATATAAATGTATGGTAGAATGTATATAGGTTTATCGCATGAAGTGAAGATATTAAATGGAATCTCAATGGAACTAATATGTTTCACGATGCTCGTTGAGTTTTGTGATGCTAGACAGGAAATATAAAAATTGTTATAATTCACACTAGGGTTGAGCTTTATTAGTTTCATCAATTGGATATATGTTTAAGAAATTATAAAATAGACTAATATCAGTGTACGAAAAATGGCGGGTGATTAATTTCAGTTTTAGTTTTATCAGAGTTTTAAATCTTACTGTGTTGGCAAGTAAAAATCGTTCTGAAAAATTACTTAATAGCTATTTTAAATTGAAACATTTTTACCAACAATTGATAAATGGTTAGTTTTCCTATATAATTTTGAACTGAAATAATATGCCTGAATTGGGACATTATTTACTAGGAAAAAAGGGCTGGTTTTCTAGACAGATCTCGTTGCTTTCAAGAATCATGTATATGTCACCTATGCTGAAACCTTACTAGCAGAGAATAGACTGTTTGAAATCTTCGTGCTTTGATAGAAGTTACTAGCAGTCATTCTTTAAAGACCGCTAGTAGCTTAGATATTAGAATACTAGATAGATACTTAGAATTCTCAATAGTTTTTTTTTTCCCCTTTGAATCAGATTCCTTTTTTTTTTTTTTTTTTCAACTTTACATTTTCTCCTACTGCATAACACGTATTTTTAAGCATATTAAATTTAATCATATAAGTAATAATAGCAATAATCATGCATTTACAAATTTCAAAAAAAAAAAAAAACATTCATTTATAAATATGCTAAAAAGCAGACACTTTTATTATTTTCTATTTTTCAGTCTTTAATTCATAATTCACTATTATAAATAATATAGAATCTTAAAACTAATTTTTTTTCGCAGATTCACAAGCACGGAATCAAAATTTAATCAATTAATCAATTAACTGATAATTTAAATCTAGAAATATTAAAATAGCGTAGCACTTCAGCACATCAAAAAGTGAATGTAAAATCGATTTTAAATTCTATCTGTAGAGATATGAAACAAGTAAAATAAAATAGTATTATAATTAATATCATTGGTTTTTTCCCCCGCTCATAAATGTGAACTTACCATTTTCTTACTGAGATACAATTGCCATTTCTTCTCAGGTGGAAGATTGAACATAATTTCCTTTTTGGATGCTGTAAGATCAAGTTCTTCCTGAAATGAAAGAATCACTCATTGCAGTTTTATAAATATCGCTCAATAAATGAAATATCTAAGAAAAATATACCTTTATCAATTTTTAACATAATTCTACCTTTTAAAACCGTTAAACACAAAGAAAATTTACAACAACCTGCAGCCATTATTTTTCTGTATTTTCACGGTGCTAATAGGTTAGTATTCGAATGAAATTCGACAAAAAATCGGGAAATGTTGAAAAAATGAAAGCACGAACTAGTGTATATATGCAGGGAAACAAAACATAATCCGAGGCTACCAAACAAATAGGTAATAGGGGACAGATTTTAATTCCATAAGAGTCGAAGCGACTTGACGTTCTCAGATTGAAATGTCCCCATATTAGATCGAACTTCTATGTCATATTCTTTAACCTTTCAACCACAAAGACGAATTTATGTGCATTAATTCACACACTTGTTAGATGCAATCTGGTTTGGAATTCCTGAACTGCCGATTCAGAAGCTGAGATATTGCCACCGATCTCCTGTGACAGCAATCAAAGCCACCAACAGGTACAGGCTGGGATTGAACCGATTTCAAAGCGGATAGCCACTGTGATATCCCAACTATGAAAGCAAACACATGGAGAGAAATTTTTGAACAGTTTTTCTCAACATTAACAATTTTTTATTTTCTTGTATATGAAGTAGGCAAAGAAAAAGTATTTTACTCATCCAAGATTTCGACGAATCTCCAAGTTTCAGAACTTCCTGAGAACACATGACTGTGAGCATAACAAATCAAAAACACTAGACGGATAAAATTTGGAATGTGATCTTTACATCAGTTTTGTAAATTTCGATCAAATTTTGAAAGAAACCCATAAACAGGAAGGTTCTTATCTGCCTGAACAAGTACAAGCGAACTCAATATCTACGCAATTTAAAAGAGCTAGATAAATAAAATTTGGTATGCCTTTTAGAATCTAAAGTATAAATCCGATCATATTTTGTACCAAATCTGTCAAAGGGTTCACTGTCTGCCGGACTGTACATTCGAGTGCATATAAACGAAATAATTGAAAAACGCAACGACCTTAATAAATGAAATTTGATCTCATTATAAATTTTCTAGTTCTGTTTCAAATTTTATTTTTAGTCGGTTCCCAGAAAGGCATCTAAAACGCACACCATATTTTCTTTATTATGCTACGAAGAACAAAATGTTTAGATGCGGAATTCTGAAAATAAAAATCTGAGCACTATTGGAATGCGCGGCTTTGTCTAAGACCCACAATGTTTATGTTGAGGGGCGTGGAAATAACACATTCACTTGTGAAAAAGTTTCGAGAATCTATTCCCTCCAATCAATAATAATAAAAATATTCTTAGAAAAATAAAATAATTTTTATGGTATAAAGACTGAATTAAAAGAATTCACATAGGGAATTTATTTTTAAATGCATTTTAATTGGAACCAAAGTTGCAATTTTTTTCACTTGCTTTGTATTAAGTTTCTAGAAAATGAATGCAACTCTATGAAAATAGTCCTTCATATTTTAGTTCATTAAACTCAAATGAATTTTAAAATCAAATATATGCTCAATAAAGAGGCATACTAAGGGACTGTAAGATCCGACTTAACTTTCAGAACTGCAACTGGATATTTATTAATATGAAGAAAAAACTTCATATAGCAAACAAACAACAAAATATAACACTACTAAATGAAAATTCTTACTTAATTAACTTTTAATAGTTTATGGAATAAGTTAAATATATTTTGACCAGTGAGAATGTGCGCTGAATTACCGGATAGACTAATATGGGAATAAAACAAAATATTAAAAAAAGTAATTTGAAGTATAAAAGAAATTTCAAGCATAAGCTACTTTCCAAATATTTAATGGAAACGAAATTCCAAAATATAATGTGTCTCTTAATTTGTCAATAAGCAAATCATAATTATACATCTTTCAAGGTACTGACGTAAAAGACATGTGGATGAAAAGAATTGAAATATTAATAAACAACTTTAATCACTGCAAATTTAATACAATTAATGCAAATTCTTTTATATGTAGGAAAGTTTTTCAATATATTGCTAGTATATTGTTGCATAAATTTGAAAACAATATTTAAATTTTAAAATTAAAAATTTGTCATCAAAGGGACCTTTATTGCATATCTTGAATATTAATTATAAATTTCGTATTTTACACGATTTGGGTGCCTGCAGGTAGGCTTTAGCTGAAAAAAAAATCTGTAATCGTCGTTTGACGTGTATACTGTCTGATTCGTCTAAATCGAATTAAGTTCCATAAATGCTTTTTTCACGAATATTTGACAAATTAAATACGTTCGAGGTTTTTCAACGAAGTCCATTGTGCTTTTACAGGAAGGCAGGATAACTTTTTTATATGATACTTCAACAACGTTTAAATTAGTATTAAATAATTAGTCTTCTATTAATTCTTCAAATGTGAATATCCCGAAGTCACGACATCGGTATAACAGTTCCCATACTATGCCTCTAGATGTCTTCAAATAGAGAAAGTTATTCTCTGGCTATTGTGTATATTTGTAAGACTGAAGGAGAATGTATGTGCGTATGTTAGCGCTCAACAGAACAGACGTGTAACCTAAATACTAAGCAAATTTGGTACAGATATATTTCGGGGGGGGGGCGGAAGGGTAGATGTTTGCACATAGGAGATATTTTTTTTCAAATATTTTTTAATTATAATTTTTTTAATTTAAAATTTAGTGAGTTTTTGGCGTTCTTCTGCGTTAACACTCTTGAAAATAATATTACACAAAACTGCTTTTCACAGAAATCCTTTTTAATGCCAATCCAACTGTTGTGTGAATTTTTCTCACTTCTGGCAGATTTTTAGAAATATTTTTCTGTTTACATTTTAGCAATGGATTTCATTGTTGAACTGAAATTCAAACAGATATTTAATAGCGTGATTTTCTTTCATTGTTGAAAATAATGAAGAAGGATTCTGTGCAGTTTAAATGAGGAATAAGACAGTGAGTTTAGAATACTATGAAAGTTAGAAGATAAATTATCTAAACAATTATGTTTTTAAAATCATTAAAATGTCATGAGATATGACATTTTTAGGATGATTCATACACACAATTAACAAAACAAGAGTAAGGTTATTAAAATAACGCAGTTGTTATGTGCGGCACAATTTGATGCTTAAAATATTTCCTACGGGAAATCATAAAATGCATAAGAGATTTAATCAAAAGTAAGCTCAACTAATATATCCATGGTGAGCCAGCTAGTAATCAATAAAGCTATTCGTTTTATGAGCGTCCATGCAGCATTTCTTCATTGGATGATTTATATCCCTACCCCCTCCCCAGCTGTGATTTTCGCTGAACTTAAGCTTTCATCCGCTAGCATCAAAAGTTTTAAAAAAATAATGTTGATTTTTAGTGAAGTTTGACTAAGAGTAATCCTTAGAATTGTGTTCATAGGAACTAAGATATTCATTCGTATTAACGACCGACATTTTCCATATTATCAGGTTAGCATATTTTAAACTGTAGATAAACACTAAGGGCACGTATCCGACACCTTCTTTTGTAAGGCTGTACGAACTACCTTTGAATTTCAACTGCATAAAAAATATACTTATGTTTTATAGAGAAAATTCGATCAGCGAAGCAATTAGAGGTCTGACAAGAATTTAATGTAGAAGAAAATGGTATTGGGCTCATCCTGATTCACAGAAAATCATAATTTTTCATCCATGGTTTTGCTTTCTGTTCGCGATATTTACATGCATTTTCGTAGAAACCGTAGAAAAAGATATGAAGATTTAAAAAAAACTCCTGCATGCTTTTGTCTTCAGGCAGAGTTTTGAACCAAATTAGATGAAACTTTTAGTCTTAAAATGCTTTCGAGCATTATATCGAGATTTAATTTGAGCATTAATAGTAAATAATAATTCAAATTATGCAAAATGTAACATAATTTTTCTTTCATGATTTCTAGGTCAGATATACAGGACAGCCTAAATAAAAATAGAAGATTCAGAAAGTATCGGTATTAATAGTTGAGTACCTTTCCACATATTGATGATTTTTAAACCTATACCTTCGAGTAATATTAAATTGCATAAAGATTTGAAATGTGCAAAACTACCGACGGATATTTATAAATTAAGTGCATAATTTAAATTCCTGGGAATCAGGCATTGCGATTAACAATAAATATTATTATGTTGTTCACATTAGTTGCATTATTATTACGTTATTCGCATTAATTGTAATTTTAGGAAATGATATATTCAAAAAAAAATTTACAAATCCGAAATTGCCTGTATACTTTTGATAATATGGTGTACGATGCATACGTTTATTTCAATAGTTTGGCACCATAATTTCGCTCTTGAGGGAACGTGTTCTATTTTCATTTCTTTGTTAATTATGATTAAACTTTTTCTAGAATGTCAACAACAACAACAACAAAATAAAAAAATAGAATTTTCGAGTTTTCGTCAAATTTTCTTTAGCTCTTGATTTTTATCATCTTATAGCAAAGAAAAATTCCATTAAACAACAACAAAAATAAAGAATTTTACAATATCATTTGTACATCCCGTCAAAAAAGTATCTGGACGCTTTTTTGAAAAAGTATTTCGTTATTTCGAAAATAATTATCACAGAAAATAAACTATAAATATTTGTCATTATTGATATATGTTCTCAGTAAGTGTATGAAATATTTTTTTCATGCAAGGAGCTGTTTCCTTATTTAGATTTACACAAATTCAATTTGTTTTGTTTTTTTACTTTCGAATATACAAAGAATAGAGAAAGTATTATAATTTTCAAAAAATTCAAACTTAAAATTTTGGCGAATATCTATATTACAGACCTTCCTGAATTCGGAAAAACAAATTTTTGACATTATGCATGTCTGTGAAGATGATAAATTCAAAAACATTTTCAGCTCGATATGTGAAATTTGGTATATGAACTTAAACCAAATCTTTAGATTTTTTTTCCTTCAAATTTTGAATGAAATCCATTCAGAGAAAGTCTGTCTTCTAGGGTTCGAGTACATGCAAATTCACTGACTACAAAAAGTAATGAAGTAGACAGATAAAATTTAGTACATAAACTTCAAACCAAAATTTGCTTGAGAATGCATCGGTTATCGGTCTGTTCTTTCTCACGTATGTAAGTTCAGCAGTTCCTAAACGGAATGACTTAAATCAACGAAATTCGGTATGTTATCTTGCAACTACAACTGTAGTTCCGTTTAAAATTTTAATTTAAATCGGTAATTTAATTGAATCGACAATTGGACCTTATTTCCATTTTTTTTTCTTTTGTATTTGGCAATGCATTTTTTTTTTTTTTTTGCTAGTAGATAACTATTTGTATCCATCCTTTTTTAATAATTAGTTTTCATTTTAGTGTTCATGTCACTTTTACTTTTACTTACTTTTAATGTTACTACATTGTATTCACATCTAAAGCGTGCTGCGAATTATAATTAATTTTTATTTCTTAAGTACTCTGTCCATGTGAGTGAGATTTTTTATTACAACGTACCGTAGTTAATCTGCGTTAATCTGATCTAAGATATTTTTTTAATAATAAGTCAATCCTTGTGCACCACAAAGTACAGCACAAGGCTTACAGAAGTTAAGTAGAAACAACTACATGCATAGATAAAAATATGTACATATAAAAATAAGGATAAAACAACAGGAAAAAATAAACAACAAAGCTAATTAAAAATTGAAGCAGTAAAGGCAATAAATTTACAGAATGAGAAGAAATCCATTTTGTGGTCGACCAAAACGTGAAGCGGAGGTGAAAACTTAATATTACAGGCATCGAGATCCACAATAAAATCTCTTCTCCCTTCAGTAAGTTTGGAGCAATCAAAAAGCAAGTGTTTGACATTTTGAACTCCACCCACGCTGTAAGAGCACAGATCAGTGCTCGATAATCCAAATTTCTTGAGATAATAATTGAAATTACCGTGTCCAGTAAGAAATTTTGTTAAGTGAAAATCACTTAAAAAAGGCTTGTTATTCAACCTTTGAGAAATTATGGGGAAAAATAATTTGGTTAAAGAGGCAGTTGACGAATTTTGGTACAGTTTGTTCCATAAGATAATGGTCTTTTGTGATTCTCATTACGAATGTGAGATTTGGGGATGCTCACAGGATCAATGATGTTTAGTTTTGTAGCTTGCTTTGCAAGCCAGTCGTTTCTTTGCAAAGCAAGCTACAAAACTAAACATCATTGATCCTGTGAGCATTCCCAAATCAATAGTACATCTTCTGGATGGGCACATCTTCTAGTTATTTAATAAAACACAAAAACAGTTTCTTGTGCGTGAATAATGCAGCGTTACTAGATTTTGATAGAATACAGTTTTTTATAAAAAAATAATGAACGTAACCGTTAAAACTGTTTTGGAAAATTAAGTGTTCTTATTTAATACTCTTTCTTGTAAAAACAGATTATGAATTAAAAAAATCCTTAAAAATGATCTAAACTATCATTTGGTGGAAACTTGAACATGCAAATCAACAGCATTATGTTATTTATGTTTCAATTATAAAAGAATGGCCCAAGAAATAAACATCTGTCTTTAATTTTTTAGCTTCTCCAAAATCGTTTTAATGTAAGCTTGCTTTGATATTAATAGATAAACTTGTCCAGAATTTTGGATAAGTTTGTCTTGAAATACTATTTTACTATTATTATTCTTAAATAATAATGCAAATAAAAGCATCCATTTTGCATTATTATTTAATCATGTTTCATCGCTTCTGGCTGTAACATTAAAAATACACTAACTTTTCTTAAAACTACCATATTAACAACTATAATTATAAGGCCGCGGCGGCCTGGTGGTAAGGTCTCCACTTCGGAATCGGAGGGTTTCAGGTTCGAGACCCGATTCCACCGAAGAACCGTCGTGTAAGGGGGTCTGTTGCACATTAAATCCGTCCTGACCAAACGTCCTGCCGCTGTTGTGGAGAGGGGGTTGCCAGCTCAGGTGTCGTCCTTGTCATCTGACCGCGGTTCAAAATTACAAGGTCTGTCCCAAAATAGCCCAAGTGTTGCTTCAAACGGGACGTTAATATAACTAAACTAAAATAAAATAAAAATTTGAATAAAGGAAAGAATTATCAGAATGGCCTATTTGCTACATGTTCATACATTGAAACAGCCCCTAAATTTTTTTTCTTCGCTTACATCTGCTTATTTTGAACGAAATTGTCTAAAATTTTATGTCTGGAGATTTATTACGCAAAATTATTCAAAGGGGAACGCAGATATAAATTTGTAGATGGACCTTAATATGAATGTAGTTTACATGCTTTAAACGTTATGCTTCCAAATACGGGAAAGAAATTGTAGAAAATCATTTTCTTCCTTGAATTTAATTTGTACAGATTATGAGCAATAAGAAGTATCAGGATACGTTTTAGATGGATTGTACCGATACTTTCAAAACACAATGTAATAAAAAAATAAATACATAAATCACTAGGTGAAATTCTTACCACTAATTCTGCAAATTTTGCGTTTAATTCTTCTTCGTCAGGCATTGGCTGTGTGGGAGTGAGGGGATGCGGTTGCAGATTGATGATTCCACCGTTTTCCACGACATGGTAAGTGATCTCTGGAGGCTCGTTACTGCCGAAGCAGCCACAGAGTCCTTTACTTCTCCTTTGGGCTGGCATGGTTTGGGGCATAGACAGAGGAACAGTCACTAATACCTGCTGGAAGGGAAATAAAATCATTGTGCAACTAAGAATACTTCAAACGATGCAACGTTATTAGAAAATAATTAAAAATTTTAGGAAATTTTCATTGTAGTTGATACAGATGCCACACCAGCGGAATTTAGGTAAACTTCTTACCTTGTGCACACTTTCTCACAGCAAACCAATCGGAACTAATCTGAATAGTATTAAATTAAAGCTATAAAAATGTGCTTTAACTCAAATTGAAAAAAAAATTATGAAACTGAGCAATAAAGCATTTCAAATCATAGTCAGTAGCCAGTGAAACTTTTTCAAAAGTTTAAACATATTTAATAAGATGTTCCGTATTACCAGAATCATATAATAGCAGAGGCCCTTCAGCCATACGAGCCTGGCGGATAATGAGGGGGAGAGCATAAATATAACGCTTTTAATTTATCTGTATTTCTAAAATAATTTTTGTATACTCATTTGAATTCAAATTTCACTTTAATTCTGAGCTGAGCGGGTTTTCCTTTCCCATGTTTCAAAGTTTAAACGTACGTAAAGGTAAACACTAAATCAGATAAAATTTAGGGACAATTCCCTTTTGAAGATATATAAGCTCCATATTCTGACCATTTTCCTGTTTTCTATCTTTCTATTCATACTGCATTATAGCATGATGCAGGATTTAAGAAATAAGAATCTAAAAATGGAGCATTTGACGTAATAATTAGGAAAGAATAAAAGATGTTTAAACAACTCTTGTCTGCTTACTTTACCAGCAAATCTCTCTCTCTCTCTCTCTCTCTCTCTCTGTATATATATACAGAGAGAGAGAGAGAGATGAAACATTGATTTTTGCACCTGATTATTACACCTGGAGGTTGATAACAAAAAGTTTAAAAAATTAAACTTTTAAATTACCCCACAGTGTAAAAGTCCCAATTAGTAAAATGTTTCTCTTAATTTTTTATATCCACATCTTTATTTATTTATTTATAAAATTTGTAGAGATATATTTATTTCGAAATTTAAATGGGTTTATCGTAAATTTAGGAGGAGACATTTATTTTAGAAATGTAAATGCATATGACAGTATTAAATACGGAGAAACTGTCACATGCATCGTTTTTTCCAGTAGTCCTATCATCATAACGTGAAAAAAAAATTATTTATCACGTATACAGCTATTCATTTTGATTGTTCGACAGCTGTAATTTCGGCTTATGAAAGAAGGCAAGAGACACTTGAGTAAATGAACATTTCAAGATATCTCAGAGAAATCGAATACAGTCAAACACCTTGAAGGATAATTAATGTTATTCAATATTTTGCCCTCACGGCATATTTCTTTCAAGCATTTATATTCACTCTACTTGTCAGACCTACGGCTTTTTTCATTTTATTTTTGCAGACAGTGCCACCTGTTCATAATGCTTTACTGAGCAATGAGGTGTCACTCTTATAGAAATTTTAATCATTTCTCAAATAAAATAATTAAAAAAACGCGTGTTTACTGAATCGGTACTTTCACTTAGGAACATATTAACCCCCTGAAATTATATTATAAAATCAAAGCCGGTTGGTTTGAAATTTGGTGATACTCACCACCAATTACACAAATATTTCTATCGCCACTTATGGAATTAGAAGGCATAATTGCCATTCTGCTTGTTTTGGACAGCAACAAGAGGAGACTCCTAGTGAAAAGCTGGCGGAGAATGGAACCTTACATAAATGAATAGTCGTTACCTGCACCTACATTCTTCCCACTTTAACCCAAGTGATCCCAACCTTGGATTTAAGCAAATGAGGTTACTAATCATTCTTTAGAATAAAAGGGGGAAGTAATGGGAGATGTGTAAACACCAGAAGATAAGACCCACCCTAATAAATATACATGTGACATTGTTGTTGTTGAAGTTGGTATATAAATGATGAAGGGCATTTTTTTCTTTACACTAACATATTATTACGTTTTTCCATTGTCAAGAAAAAAGTTTCATCTTTCAAATAATTTTGCAACTGTATTGGATAAATATGACTAGGGGCCCTTGTAGCATCCTCTCAGCTCTAGTGCCAACATGGCAAAAGAGAATGTAGGTACAAATTCCATTCGAAGATTTTATTTGTTTAAGAAGGGACTTTTCCCGAAATACAGTTAACATGCATTTTTTCTAGGTGTTTGATTTTTTCCATGCTATGGCAATTCAACGTCTTAGTATTAAATTTACACATATTAGGCCTTGAGAAGCATGTAAAAAAACCAGAATTCCTTGTTCCTTGTTGTTCCTTACAATTCAGATGTTCACTAGTATTTAAATTTGAATTTAATTTTTTATAAAAAGAATCAATAAAAAACGACAATATTTTGAATTTATAAGTATTTTGTTCTATGCAAACCTGATTCAACAACAGGACTTTTTGCCATTATAGATTCTCTAAGGATGGAAATGCTTAGTAGCTATGTTTAAAATTCTGACTAACTTGTTTAAGTTATGGACAAGGTTTGGAGTGAATATTCAATTCACAGAAATATATAAAGATAATTTGAAATGCAGTAGCCAAACACACACACACACACATTGTATAACAATATAGAAAGTAAAAGATCTTTATAAAATAGTTCGACTTAAATAAAAATTTCTATGATAATCAAATATTATTATGTTAAAAGATGTTTATTTGTTGACGATAACTCCATTAACACTCCATTGCAAAAAAAAAAAATTGTGGCCATACAAAGTTTTGAAATAATTTGTATAGTTCTTCGCCGCAGTTTCCAAGTTTTAAAGGGAAAAATTCTTTAAGATTTCTGGTGAATTCAAAAACACATTACATGTTAACAGATATTAAACAAGTATATGTGATTCTAAAAATTAAATTGTATCAAAATACATAAACGAAAAAGATACAAATATGTTCCAAGTAATAAAAAAATACTGGTTAACACAAATGTTCAGTGCCAATTACATTCTTTTCCTTGATAACATTGACTACTATGCCTTATATTTCTGAAGACATTTGTTCATAGAGCATGAATTAGTAACAACTTTGAGCAAAAAGGCCAACACAGGCATGTACTTTTCCCAATACATTCTTCCAAAGAGAAATAATGCATAAAGCAAATCACTGGGACAGTAATACATTTCTAAGTTTCATCATAATCTGAAAAGGGATGAATCTTAATAAAGGAAGAAAATCGCAATGGTGGATAGTTAAATTTCTTTTTTTCCCCCTATTATAAGTCGACTATTACTGGAAGCATCATATTTTGAAATTTACACAAATTGGGAAGGCTGTTTTTCAAAGGATATGGTCTGTTAATTTTATCAGTTACTTCAAAGCATTGTTTAATAGCTTCACATGGACCAGAAAAAATAGATAATTTTTAGTATAAGGATAATTAAATTCTTCATATACAACAATATCAGCTGGACTAAATGAAATGTTATAGTTCTTTGTTATGAAAGTCTATTGTCTTATGTCAACAGATTCATGACAGTTGATTTAACTAATAGGCGAGTTATAAGCTTAAGTATAGAACTAAGCTAATGTATAGAGGATTTAGTTATAGAATGAGTAGTTGAAATATATTCATTTACAAATTGCTCCAATAATTTTGCTCATGAAATTTTAATTTTAATAAAATTTCAGAATTTGCACATTTTTGTGAAAAAGCCCAAATACATAGTTAATCACAATATGTTGTAAGTTTATTATTATTATTATTAAAGGAGTAAAAACTTCCAACAAAAAAGCATTCAAATGGTTTATTTAAGGAAGGTTTTTGTTATAACAAAGCTAATCTTTTCTTTTCGTATTAATTTGGTATACTGTACAATGTTTCACAATTTCAGTGATATCAGAGGTAATATTAGGCCAGTATATCAGATCAGTATAAACGAGTTCGTAATATAACCAGATACCCTTAAGAAATATTCGTTGACAAATGGCAAATCCTAAAATGAATAGGTCTGCATCGGCTTGCGAAAACCTGCTGGCATCTGGTAAGGAAACCATAACCTCGGCAACGAACTGCAGACACTGGTACAATGCCAAGATTGCAGTAGATCCAAGGAACAAAACAAATGCGCTGCTTCTTATAAATGATGCTACCAAGCTTTGTGCATTCATCAATCCGCCAAAGACGTTTCTGCAAATTAGCTTTAGTCAATAAAGAAGAAAGAACTGAATAGAAAGCAGCAATTCCTTTCACTTTGTTAAAATTCTAGAATAATAATAATGATAGATTCAAAAAAGAAAGAATAAAACGAGACAAACCAGGAATATAAAAAAGAAAGTTTAATAATAATTTCATTAAAAAAACAATACTTACTTGATTAAAAAATCACCCGAACTATCACGAAATATCTTTGAATTAAATTTTATCATTAAGAAATCATAACAAACAAGTATTTCAAACTACAATCAAACTTCTATTGCCTTTGAAACACGCCTTTGTTTTTTTACTCCATTGTTAGACAAGAGAGTCACCTTTTAGTGGATGCTAAATGTTTTTTTATTTGTTTTTAAATCATGATAAGGAACCAGTATTATATCCTATCAGCACCGATGCTAAAATTAAAGAGTGTCCAAATGTTATATAGCACCGAAAAGAGGATTTTATAGCTGAATAAACGCATGTTTGAGGTGCATGATTTTCAGGTAATACTGTAACTCAACGCTAGACAGTTAAAGTTACAAAAATTAAATCCTGAGAAACGCAGGAAAATTAGAAGGTCGCGCTCATTACAGGTTAAAAATTAAAATCCTTTTTTGAATTAAAGTAGTTAGAACATAATTAATATTAAAAACGCGGATAAACTGAATTTATTATATTTCACGCCTTTCCCTGTACACTTGCTTAGCACGATCGTTTGCAAATATCCAATCTGTGAAATTGTAAAATTTTATTATAAATGTTTGAAATTTCGACAAATCCATTTGGTTTCTAATAAATATTCAGTATGCAAATATATATGAAAATAATTTTAAACGCAACAGCTAAAGTAATATAAAGTAATAATATTAAAGAAAATATTGATTATTTAAAAATATTTTAATTAAATAATAAAGTTTGTATAATATAATCAAATAGTATAATATCACAAGATGTTTATTTGTTGATCGTTCTCAGAGTTTCTTGGAAGTAACTCTGAAGCAATTTTTTAAATTATTCTTTACGCTTCATAAATACGCAAGAGAGGATACTGTAGAGGCAAAAAGCAGATGAAATACTAATAAATGACAAGCAGGTGTACGTGACTGAATATTGAATTGTGTTCAAATACGCAAACAAGAAAAACATTAAGTATGCTCTGAAATAGAAAATGATAATTTTTTATACAAATATTTTGTGTTATATATATGATTTTTTTAATGAAGTGAGCATTGTTTTTTAATGAAAGAATTATCAGACATTTTTGTATTCCTGGTTTTTCTCGTTTAATTCTTTCTTTATTGAATCGACCATTATTATTCTAGAATTTTAACAAAATGAAAGGAATCGTTGCTTTCTATTCAATTTCTACTTCTTTATTGTCTAAAGCTAATTTGCAGAAACGTTTTTGACTGGTTGATGAATTCAGAAGCTTGGTAGTGACATATATAAGAAGCAGAGTATTTGTTTTGTTTCTCGGATCTACTGCAATCTTGGCATCGTACCCGTGTCTGCATTTCGTTACCCAGGTTACGGTTTCCATACCAGTTTGACAGCAGGTTTTCGCGAGGCAGGCCTTTTCATTTTAGGATTTGCCATTTGTAAAAGAATATTTCTATGAATTATGAAAGGTATATATATGGTTTTACAAATGTGCTTCATTCTTCAAGATTCTTCATAGAACAAAAATTATCAACAAGGGGATGTAAAATGGGGTATGAGAAATTTTTTTTTTTCTTTATGCATTCTCCCAAAATGACACAATGCATAACAATAGAATAATGCAGGGATAGTAATATATTTCTGAATTTGATTATGTCATTTAGATGGGATTTTTTTGTCTCACACCAGCGTATATGTATTCAGGTCATCGTATATGGTATCATTTCTAAGATTCGTCAATTATAATTTTTTCCCCTCCTAACTACATCAAAGACGAAGAGCTTGTAAGAATCATTTCTCTATGATAAGATGATAAGTTTGAATGGGTTGATTCTTGAAACGAGGGAAAAAAATCAAAATGACTGGTCATTGATTTTTCCCACAGATTAATTGTTTATTCATGATTTAATTTGAATCTTTGTTTGCAAACATGTATAAATTGAGCAATTGTTTTGACAATGAATTTGGTTTATTAATTTCACAAGTTACTTCAGAAGATAGTTTAATCATTTATATTATCCAAAACAGGGTGGATATCTAAAAGATTATGTACCAAACAGCGAATATACAAGAGGATATTTATTTATCGAATGAGCAGCTAAAACATATTCATTGACAATTTGCTCTTATAATTTTTCTAATAAAATTTTAGTCGAAGAATAATTTACCTCACATTTAAGTCCAATTACTAAAGAATGATTATTACATTCAATTTTACAAGTAGTTTGAAGATGATGAGATGAAATTAAGAAAATTTTCATATTATAGTTCCTTTACATTTTTCGAACATAGAAGAAGAAATTGCAGCATTTTTATTTGTTAATAATTTTCTAGAAATTTGAATTTCGAAAACTTAATTAAAATATTGATTTAAGTTCCATAATTTTCATTTTTAGATTTTAAAAAAAAACTCAAATACGTTATGTTAAAGTTTCGCTTAAAACGTGTAGAAATGTTTTATTATATTATAGAAGCCATGTTCTTTTCTTGTGAAACGTGCATTTTCTTTCTTCCCTCCTCCAAGAATTTGAAGCCACCCAAAACTTAAAAGGCTTTCTATAACCGGAAATGGATAGTATGGTGCGAGAAAAGATGGAAAGGGGATTGAAAAACTTTTGGTTCGTAAAAAGCGACTAGCCAATGAAATAAGCAAGAAATTTTTTTATCTCACCCTTAAAATAAGCACGGAAAGACTAAATAAGTTAAATCTTTCATGAACTTCGATCTTTGGCTTTCTGACTTGAATTCAGAGAGAACCCTCGAAGTGTAAAGCGCTGCTTCTCCCTTAAGCCACGTTCCTACGACCTGTGCGTCTGCAGACATGGCACACTTTCCCCTGTTTTCTTGGGTTCTTTTATGTCTGTGGACGCGATCCGGAGTTTGAAATTGTCGGTAAACTGAACAGACATCAAAGAACCCGTGGAAACTGCAAGAGAGGGGAAACAGGGGAAAGTGTGCCATGTCCGCAGATGCACGGGTCGTAGGAACGCGGCGCTTAAAGCCTATGGTCATAAATCTGATAACTGACCCATTGTTGGATTAACCCCGCATGTGGACACGATCCGGAGTTTCTTGCAAATTGGTGGTAAACTGAACAGACATCAAAGAACCCCAGAAAACCACAAGAGAGGGGAAACTGTTCGCGTCTCCAGACGCACACAGGTCGTTGGAACAGGGCTTTAGGATGTAAAATGATGAGAATATAAAGCTAACGGTTCATTGCTAAATAGCTGAGAGTGCGACTGCGTTTGGCTGGGATGTCGTAAAATAAAGGAAATGAAAACTTTCTCTGGTGTGAAATATCATGTGGTCCATTATGATGTAGTTAATCATAAGAAATACAACCATCGTAAAAAGAAAACGGCTGCTGTAGGTAATGGTTAGTTGTCTGTGAGCTATTTCCCTCCTCCTGTTGGTGATTAATGAAAAAAAAAATCCTTGACGACTTGACTACCTTTTGTTGGGTGCCGTCAAGATCTCTGCAGATAATTTCTTAATTTTTATTATCCTTGGTATCACTGACTTTAAAAAATAAGTACAAATGTATAAAAGATTTATATGAATATTATCAAATTGTTGAACAGTTCTTTAAAATCGTACACTAGACTTTAGAAGTATTCAGCGGGGATAAGTAAAATAAATAAATAAATAATTTTAAGGTAAAGCTCTACATGGCTATGTATTACAATCCTTGTATGAATTGGAATGTTTGGCTAAGGCAAATTTTGTAGTGAGTAATCTCAAATTTAATGTTATTGAAATGTAAAAATGATTGTCATTATTAATATTTCCTCCTTAGGGGTCCCAAATGATATTTCTTTTGCTGTGTAAGTTAAAAACTGGTATTATTCTGATATATTCAAAATTTATAAGCATATAAATAAATTAGATTTATTTTTAACTAGCAATGTGTTGCCATATTTAACTTATTTGTACCGTTAATTCATAATTATCTGGAGGAAATCGATCTCGTTTATATGAAAATTTCTAGTAAGTATTGTCATTTGATAATCTGTTTTCAAGTGGTGTTATTGGGTTTTTGCGGATACTATGTTAAAATGATTGAATGTTCTGTTACTAATTGTTTAATCAGTCATTTTATTTAACAATATCACAAATATAGTAAATAATAAAAATGAAAAGTTTCTAAAACATGTTTTTATTAAAATATAAAAAAGGGGGTTAAATTCTGATTAAGGTGGTGAAAAAAAAATTGTAAAAGTCTCAAGCGCAGAAAGCAATGCTATTAAGAAATTCAGCAATGATGAATGCCATATGAAAGAAAGATCTTTCCTAAAAATTCACTGATAATTTAATTAAAGTTCCACTTTGCATGAAGTATTTCTATCAATCATTTAGGGTTTTATTTTGACATTCATATTTCTTACTTTAAAAAATTCTAATTTTTAGTCCACTAATAAAGGTGTGTCTTTAAAGCTTATTTATTAATTTTTTATTTCATATACATATAGAGTACATGTTTCATATGCATTCATCATAAAGAGAGTTTAAGTGTATCTATTTTTCATATTTCTGACCTAATATAATCCTATACCAGCAGACAAGATAAACTGCATGCTTTAACAATATATTATTAAAAAATCTTGTAATTTTTATATATAAGATTTTCATCGTGTTACTCAATTAGAATTACGATGGAAGACTTTCATTAGATTATATTTTCAGGTTAATAACTTTATAAATAATCGAACTATTTATTTTAAGACAATATGAACTCATTTCATTTAAATGAAGGAAAAGTGAAACTTTTCATTTAGAAGCGTAGACATTCCATTTCCAAATATAAAATGTAATTCTAAAGGAATACTTTTTAAGCATTCATTTCTTCTAATCAATCAATTTCATTAATGCAACCACAGCAGAATGGAAACGAAAAGCGTAAAATAATAAATTAAAATTGTGTATTGCCATTAAGAATGCACAAGTATGCAAAATTTTTACACTCTGCCGTATCTGGAATGAGTGAAAAATCCATAACAACATTCGAGGTTTAGTGAGGTTAAATAGAAGTAGGAATAAAAATCAGTAGCAAGATGCATTATAAAAATTTCCCATCGAGACTCCCTCTTGAAACATGCTTATAAAGCAGAAGAATGAAAATTCGAATAATAATATAAGAATGAAAATTCGAATAACTTTTTTGCAGATTTTATTAATGAATGCAAGCAAGAGACCGGAAGGGAAAAAAAATTATACAAATTGAACCCTTTTCTACTTCATGTAGCAGAATTCTCTCAAAAATAGAAACTGACCTGATTTTATGGATTGTGATTATAATCTTCTTACGGATGTTTCCTAGACTAAGTAAACTGATTCAACACATCAGTTCTTTTTAACATTTTCCTTCCACTTCAACTGCAGATGGTAAATCCTCGCATTTCACTCGACACTCCGGAAACTACTGTTTCCAACGCGAATTTCCGCTTCGGTCATTTCCGATCTGAAACTTCTTACTACCTTGTCTAAAAAAAGAAGAAAAAACACGAAAGGGGGAATCAAATATAACATCACTTGGAGAGCTGATTGAAGAAGACCGTCTATTCATGGTGGATAGTATCAAGATTTCCTACAAAACGATAATCTATTTTTGTTCTACTTAAACGTTGATTTCCATATAACATGTTCAAAATATTTTAGTCCTTTTTCGTTTCATCGAATGTTCTAAATCTCTTGAAAAGTTTCAGCATGAGTTAGAATTAACTTGCAACTTTAAATTGAAAAAAAAAAGGAGAAAAAAAAAGCACTTCGTAACTCCCAATTAGATGCTACAAATACGTGTAATGACAGAAGGTTTAATAAGTAAATTGTTTAACACTATTTACGATTTATTTCAAAATATCTTCATTGTAAAAAGATCGTAAATTGATTTTTATATTATATTTATGGGTAAAACTGCAACAGAGTTTCAAGCGATGTGGTCTTCAACATTCAGAAACCGCCCTAAACTTTCTAGAAAAATAGTAAAATATCCAATAAGAAAATTTGATTATATTCAAGATGATTACACATTTTATGAACACATGTGAATTTTGTTTTATGCAGAATAATGGACTTTCGCACAGAACCCCAGTATTTTAAGCTAATCGGGAAGCGAGTTATCGCCTATCAATATTCAAATTGCTATTTTGGTGCAGCCGATTCATCCGATATTAATTCATATGATTTCTATCTTTGGGGTCATATAAGAGATTTGATTTACAAGAAGCCCTTGTTAGCCTCAAAAATGCCATAACTGATTCGTTTTCAAGCATAAAAAAATGAAACTTTTAAATGTGTATAAAAAAAATTTTTCGACAACGTTGCGCTTTTTTGATACTTTAATGTCATATCAAGTAACCATGATAGCCATGAATTTTAATTTTATTCACCAGAAGTCATTCAACCGTTTTCTAATGATAAAGGATCAGAAAACTAAACAAGACTGCAGTTTTGAAAGGGTTACTTTAACACACACACACATAAAAATACTTTGGAAAAAAGTAAATATCAGAAAAAAGGTGAAAGAAGGTAACAAATAATATTAGGAATAAAAGTTTGTGAAAAAAAATCTGTAAAAAAGTAAGAAAAAGCAAAAGGATTTTTAAAAAAATAAGACTGTTTATAACAAGGAAAAACAAAAAAAGTAAGATAAAGAACATCTTCATCGGAGGTTTTGGATGCTTTCAGTGTTTATCTACTGATGACTGATTCAGATATGGAAATGTAAACAAATGACTCATTACTTATGAACAAGAGAAAAAGTTAATTCTATCAGTTCATCCTTGTGCACCATGCAAAGATTTTATTTGCAATCAAAATTATTTTTTTAAATAATCAAAAATAGAAAATAAATTCATTTGTATATCATTATAAGCAATATCAATGACAATAAAAGGTAATTTAGGTTAAAAGTTTCCAAACATGACGGTTAATTTTATAAAATCAAAAGCATTTTAATATCCGTCTTGGCCCACTCACCTCTACTATAAATTATGTCACAATTTACTTAATATCCTAAGGGATAAAAAATTCAATATATCATAAAAAGAATCAAAAACTTAACGCTAAAAGAGCGATGGTATATTTTTATGCATCCATTCATTTTATAAGAAAAGCATTGCTTAAAATTGAACTATCGAAAATTTCAATCATTGCTTAAATTTGAAGTTAAATTTTAAAATTAATAACCACAAAACGTAATTCCACATAAAGAAATTCAAAAACTTTACCAACTCATTATCTACTCAATATGTAAAAAATAGAACGAATTCTCATACTTTTTTCATCAAGAGAAGAAACAATTTATCATGAAACACAGGTGATAAAAATTAAATTTTCCAAAGGCTGTAAAAAAAAGAATCATTGGTCAAAATGACCTGATATTTCATCTGAGTATAGTCACGACCCCCGATAGACTATCGGGGGTCGTGGTATAGTACGTGAAGCGATGGGAATTTGTTTTGCGAATTTGTTTTCTTATTTGACCTATAGATGGCGCTGTATTTGTCATAAGATGCTAAAAAGGATTGATTTAAAAGATTGCTTGTCAAAATATAATTTAAAGATCCGGATTATTACAAAATGTGACATAAGTACCGAACATTACACTTTTGATAAAAAGGCGTGGAACATTCAATTCCTGTTATTCTGCATCTGAGAAGGTAATAATTAATGACTCTACTATTAAAGGATCAACCTCTGCTTGTGAAACTTTTTTTTAAATAAGAATTGTGACTGTGAAACGATTGTATTGCAGAAATTCCGGACATTAAAAGTTTTAAAAGAGGTTCCGTTCCAATGACGGCATTCAGTTTGAAGAAAATGATTGATAAATTCTAAGAGGTGGGTACATTGGATGTGAAATATGACAGAGGATGAAAACAATTGTATCGACGTCATTGGAGGGTGTGGCTGCAGCATTTCAAGATGCATCAAGCAGTGCATTGGGAACGTCCAATGCAGAGGGAATTTCCCGAATTTTCGACATGCTTGTTAGCATGGCTCGTAAAATTTTATTTTGTAATGCTATCCATTTAAAATTATGCTTGTTCAGGAGTTGTTTTCTACTGATCTGTCAAAACGAGAAGTTTTCACTCTGCAATTTCTTGCTGGAATGGAAGCGGAAAATACATAAACATAGAAAATTTTGTGAACAGTAGAAACTTATTTCCATCTCCAATACCAAAAATTACAGAATACGGATAAGAGAGAATCCATTCAAAATGCAACTATTGCCTCTTCATTCTCAAAAGGGCACTGTCTGGTACGAATTTAAGGTGGCATTTATCGTTTGCCTTTTCTTTTTCGAGAAGATGGGTCTTTCGAGTCCTGTAACTTGTACAGTTAATGGGAGACACTGCGAATCTCTTTTGCACAACCAGCTCATTCCAGAAGTATAACACTGCGGATAGATCAATTTTTATGTAACATGGCGCTCCTCAGAACATTACAACACAAGTGCAACAGCTCTTGAATCTGCATTTTAGAAATGACAGAACTATCAATCGGCGATTTCCACCAGCCTATTCGCCAGTATCACCTGATCCGAAATTTTCTTTTTATCATGACTGCTTTGAAATATTAAAATGACTTAATTTCTAAAATTTGTAGAGGAAAATCCTTGTTATAAAAAGAAATGTTCCAGTTCGATTCATTTGCAAAAGAATTAAAAGACGTAAGAAATGAAGACTGTTAAAAAAATATGAAATGACAGAACTATCAATCGGCGATTTCCAACAGCCTATTTGCCAGTATCACCTGATCTGAACTCGTGCGACTTTTAGAAGCCGAGTTAACTAAAAGTTGTTGTACGAGGGTCCGATTGCCAGTAAGGTGAACGAAAAATACGCATTATACAACACATTCACAATATCTGAAACACTCCGATCTGTTGTGGAACATGCTGCTTTGTGCTTTCCGCTCGTACGAGAAAACGGTGAATAGTATATTTTGCATTTCTTAAGCAAATCGTCGCTGACTTCCATTTACTGATGGTTTCATCAGTTTTTCTTTGCTTATTTTTGGCCTAGGGACAATTTAAACCCGTTATGGCACCAAATTTTAATTAGCATCTTATGACGAGTACAGCGCTATCTATCAGTCATTTTTTAATTTTATTTTTTTCTGAAAATAAATTTTTATTACTTTACGTATGCTCAGATGAAATATCAGGTCATTATTCTACTCAGTGTTTCTTTTTTACAACCTTTTGAAAGTGTAACTGTAATTATAATTACTCTGTATTTAAAGCTTCATTGAATATTACATAATGAATGTTCATTGCATAATGTAAAATACACTTAAAATTATTTTTTTAATTATTGAAATTTAAAAAAAAAAGTGGAGAGTAATTTTTAAGAGTAATTTTTGTGCAATATTTTCGAAATTCCCAGCGAATACAATATCGAAATCTCGGTTAATTTTTAATTAATTGAATTGTAAATAACATTTAAAAAAATCACTCAAAAGTGCACATTTTCATCTTCTAAAGTAAGTTTAAACCGAATTCTGTTATTCTCAGTATAATGGTTTGTCCTGTAAAAAATAGAACAATAGACACACAGATATTCATTAGTATTGTTATTACAGGTTACTATGGTTTCAACCGTTCTTAGATTCAAACAATACATAAGGAAATCGTATTTTAAGAATTTATTCAATTTCATTTTTAGCTACTCCAAGTCATTCTTCTTTTAGCCAGCTACTTATCCAGAACCAGGCACAAAGATTAGTAAATAACATTATAACATTGAACATTTCGTAAGAATTCATTTTAAATCAAAACTGTTCATCTTCCGAAGAGAATGGTTGGTTAGGTGTTTGAATTTTGATGATTCAAATAACAGATTTGGTCAATTAGTTTGTGGTCAGAAAAGCCTTTTTATTACAATGGCAATTTTTATTGCAATCCATTGGATTCTGATAAATGCTCGTTTGTAGACAACCGTACGCAATAAATTATTCCTTCACAGGAACATAATTAACAAAATTGCATATTGTCTTACTTGGTACTGTGAACTTTTCCCTTCCTCAACATGCCCAAATAAGTGAAAAATTAAAATGCAGCTGCTCATTTGACATGTATCACGTGAGCATGCACTGTACTAAGACGATATTTTATCTCCTAATATTGCAATGGAAAACTTAACAAGACGTCAAGGGGGATTTCCCAGATGACAATTCATAAAGTTTTTAATTGCTTATAATAAAGTGATGGTATCTAACTACGAGGTAAATATTGATTCATAATTTATTTTCTCCTAACAGCAATCAAACATAAACAAGAAATATATATTCCAAATTCTTCTTTATAATTAAATTACAAAAATTTTTGTTAAAAAAGATTTGTTTTGAATAATTTCCTTCCGAATTTTCTCCCACAGAATATGGTCACACTAATGTAGATGAAATAAAATATATTGCTGTTTTCTTTTTGGAAACTCAAATATTATCTCGCCCAAATAGCGTATTAGGCTGTAATTCAGAAAATTTTATCAATTTATGTCAAAATTTGTGGTAACATATCCCTATTAATAATGCAACAGACGTTCAATACCATTTCGGCTCCAACCAATACTTCTACCTTTTCTATTTTAATTTATATTGTGTAATTTTTGTCGATAAATTATTGCGCAATTAAATAGAAAGCCACTACTTTACTTCTAGACATTAGCTTAGTTATAATTACGTTCTATTTTGAAACAACACGGGGCCTCATAATTTTGAATACCAAACCTTCTCCAATTTTTGTCAGTGGAAGGACATCGATTATAGGCTCGCAGTTCTTAAATAGAGCCTACGGCCTTCTGGACCTGAAACCTTAAGTAAAATAGGTAAGTAGGATGATTATAAATTAAATCACTCCTAATTATCTATTGTTATGTTCAAAATATTTGGAGGCATTCAATTGAAAAAATGGTTTAGATATCCTTTTGAGGGGGTTTGTATTGCTTAGTCCTATTTCTCTTGCGAATTTCAAAACAAATGACTTGTTAACTGAGATGTATTTATGCTTTAAAACTTAGTCATGGAAATTAAACCTAAAAACGCATTCTTGCATGAAAAACAATAAAGTGGTCCTTTCTTTCCGTTAAAAATATTTCCTGATATAAAACTCAAAATCGTGGATTCTTTGAGAAGATATAAGGGAAAGACCCTTCCACTTCCTCAGAATCATTATTAATTAATGCTTTTTTCTCATAATGTTTTTCATCACTATTAATT
>JAPMOR010056544.1:19952-51451 GCA_026543865.1 Argiope aurantia | reverse complement strand
TATTAATTAATGCTTTTTTCTCATAATGTTTTTCATCACTATTAATTAATGCTTTTTTCTCATAATGTTTCTTCACCATTATTAATTAATTAAATGTTTTTTCTCATAATGATTTTTTATCATTATTAATTAATTAAATGTTTTTTCTCATAATGATTTTTTTATCATTATTAATTAATTAAATGCTCTTTTCTCATAAAATCATCATACATTTTTGACGTTGGATTCATAGAATTAATGAAGGCTTCGGAAAAGAAGATTTTTTTTTTTTACTTTAGTTTAGTTATATTAATGTCACGTTTTAAAGCAGCACTAGGGCTATTATTGGGATGGATCTTGTAATTTTGAACGGCGGTCAGAAGACGTGGACAACACCTGAGCTGGCACCTCCTCTCCACACCACACCACACCAGGGGGAGGACGTTTGGCCCGAACGGTTTTAACATGCACCAGACCCGCTTATACAATGGTTCTTCGGTGGAATCGGCTGGTCACGAACCTGAATTCGGAAAAGAGGAATCGAAATTTCAAAATCTCCAAATGCAAGGTGGTCAGAATTAAAATATTCCTACTCTGAGTTCTCTAAAAGTTTCAAATTATTAGAAAACGTATTGAAATAAGATTATTTAAATGATTTTGTTGTAACACATCCTCTGTGATTGATGATAAAAAAAAAAGTGTCGCTTGGCAAATCATGTAAAACGATCCCATTTTTTCTCAACTTTCGTTTTTAAACAAAATAAATGATGTCAGATCTTAAATTCAAATCATCTATGAACAGCTTATGCATTCATTTCCATATTTTTAAGAGGAAAACTTTCAGTATAAACTATAAGATAATACTAATACAGATCTCCTCGAGATCTATCATCATAATTTTAATAAGTTACTTCAATAATCTATAATTCAATAATAACTTCAAGCGTTAAATTAGAATCTGTTGAAGCTTCATTTTACGTGAAGGGACGATGAGGAATTAATGTTTGATTTCGTGTGAAGATAAATCATATTTTTAATTAAATCATCTTAGAATTTTAATAGTTGTTATCTAATTAAAAACTATATACTATACTTTTATAAGCAATTTAGCGATCTCATATAATGCTGAACCTAATTCAAATCTATGCATTTTATGCAAGTTATTCATGCATTTAACGAGACAGCACATTAATATTCTTACACGAAATACAGCACTTACATTTTTAATATGTCGAAAACAAAAGACCAATGCAGACATGGCGTTGAATTCAAGTATATTTTTAGGAAATTTAATAATGAAATAGGTAAAGTATTGAATTAATGCATATGACGGTTTTTGAAACGTTCTTTAAATTAAAAAAATCTTCTTACATTTTTTTAAATTATTATTGGGCTTAAGAGCATATAGTATATGTGTGGAAAACATGTAAAGTGAGTACCATTCAAGTATAAAATAAAGAAATATAATTCAGTACAATTACCTTTTTCTGATTAATATTTTTAAATTTGTCATCATTTATGATTGTAGATAATTTTATTTTAATATCAATAAGAATTTTTTTTTGTTTTATTTTAAAAAACTGAGACTTCACAAAATATTTAAGACGGCGATTTAGTGGTGCAAAACCATTTTACTGTTAAATATTTAAGAGAAAATATCAGCCATTTACACGAATGATTGTAATTATTTCAAACTGAACTTTTCTACTATAAGTATAATTGAAATTCCATTTCAATTGCTTCTCATATTTTGAAAGTGAAATTAGAATTACACGAACTGCTTTAATTTCAGTTATCTCGAATGAATATATTTACAATACAACAGTAAAAGTTACAATACAACAGTAAAAAATAAAATAAAAAATATCTCTCCAGAGATGCGTGAACTCTTCTTTCCGCTTCATCTTATCTGTTAGAGGTCGATGAACTAATCAATTATGCAAATATTCGATTTAACTATTTGTTCCTTTCATTGAGAGTAAATTATTTCTTCAGGAACAATCACTTTAAAAGTGGATAAATATCAACAGCAGAATATTATCACACACCGGCGAAATATTTTCTAACAATGGCCACAAAAATAATATTTATTTAAAGCTGCAGATATTTACTTTATTGGTATTTAAAAAAGACAGTTTCTCAATTCTTTTTCACTCTACAATAATAACATTTCAGATATTTCAATACTAAAGCAAACAATCAGTTTTGACTATTTGATGAATCATTTCTACTAGATTTGTAACTTATAATCATTATCTTTGTATCTTCTTCTTATATCTTTGTAACTTTTTCTTCTTCCTTAAATATCTTTGAATTAAAATATATATTAGAGATGTATACAGGGACATAGGTCTTCTTCGGATATTGTACTTCCTGCATTGTTGCATTTACCATTATCTTCTTCAGAAAGGTCTGCTGACTTTTCAGTGAATCAGGATCATCCTTTTCCTTGTTCATAATAAAACCTGCAAGGTATTGATATGCTGCAAGTGAACTGCTGATTGCTAGAACCATATTTTAAGGTAATTAGGAAAAATACAATCGATCTATTACTCACATGGTTAATCAGTACAAGCGATTGATCCTTACATCCGTAATCACTACAACCAAGGAAAACCGTATATAATTTTAATTTGACTTTCAGGAATTTTTTTCTCAGTCAACTTCATTATGAAACGGGAAAAAAATGTAAGGTTTAAGAAGTTGGAATGAAACGTAACTAGCAGGTCAGATGAACACAGAAAAAAGATCTAATACTAGATTTGGCGATGGTGGTTAATAGGTGAGCTTGTTAAATACGTAAGCAATAAGTTGTTAGTGTAATAGAGCTTAGAGGAAAAGAAGTAATTACAACCTGCGTTTAATTTTTATTCGTGGACTTAAGTTCATGTACATCCGACCAATTTTCTTATTATTTGAATTTTATTTTGGTAAAGTCGATTAAATTTCCACCAAGTTTTATTCCCAGTTATAATGAAACTTATCAGAGAAGCATTTAAAACAAAAGACCAATTTTCATCTTTCACTTCTTTGGAAAACTGCTTTGTAAAAATTATTGCCTATTTTTAATGTATATGAGGATTACTGGGATCATAAATCGTAATTCTGATCTAAAGTCAGATGACCAGGACGGCGCCAGAACCAGCAATCGATTTTTCGAGTTACCATGCCACATCAGTATGTGAATATTTATTCTCAAATTTAGTTTAAATGAGTCTCTCTCTCTCTGATCTCTATGTAATTTATGTGTATATGAATTATTTACATGCTTGCCAGAAATTCTAAAGCTTTTGATTCATTTAGTTATTCTCATAATACGAAAATAGTATTCTTTAAATTTATTTTAAGACTAGAAATAATTCAGCAATAACATCCATTTTTTTTCTTTGATGTGTTATTAATTAGCTGCAACACGCATTTCTCGATCAGCTAAATGATACAATCTCTCTAATAACCGTTAGAATCAACTGTGTTTGTAATAATCCTATTTAGATGCGTTTTTTTACACAAAAATTTCACCCTTTTAGACTTATTTATTCCTTTTTAGGGTATATTAAAGTTTTCCCCAGTGCGTGTTACTATAAGAAAACAATAGTTCTTAATTTTAAAAATAAACTTGGTATCCAATATATTTTGTATGTGGTTCAATGATTCAAATGACTGCTATGACGTATATTTTCGTGATATATAAGTCAATGTAATTAAAAGAAACATTTTACTAATTTTAGGGTTATCAAATTTACAGTAATTGCTTTTATTCACTTATGTGTTATAATTAGCAAAATTTCCGTTTATTAACTTAGCTTTTCTTGATTTATTACATGCAGAACTTCCATTCGAATTTTCCTTATGCTTAATCATCAAAATTTTGTTCAAACACAACTGAAATATCCTAGCCAACAGCTATATGTTTAACAAACCCACACTAATCATCCTTTTTGTCGGTGAGCTATGGATGATTGATTGAACCTTTGCGCCAGCACCGAGCAAATTCTTGCATCCGCTGTACCTCTATTCTATTATTTATAATTAATCTCCAGCCTTTTTTTTTTTTTTTTTTTTTTTTTTTTGAAAATGCACATGTATAAGAGGAGGGATCTTTTCTATCATTGCTGTTTAGTTTATGTGTACTTCATTTTACGGTATGAAGTGGATACCAGGTAGTCTCATACCATTCCACGTGACTGTGGGATTTCGCCCTGACTCACGTGGGCAATTTAGTAATTTGGAATGGGTGGATATGAGAATCAAAATATAATGATTTAGCTTTGCAACTGATGGTTCTAGAGAATGCGATGTGGTAACATATTGAACTGTATACAAATGTTAGTAAGAAATATAATTTTAGTTTTTTCAAACACAGTTGATTTTTTTAGTACGGGGTCTATCATTAATAAGCTAAGATTAGGTCTTAAGAAAACATAAAGCTGAAAAATTCGTAAGCAAAACCACGGAATGCAGCATTGGTTTTGGTTTGGGGGAAATTAGATTGTGGTCAAGGTATGTTTATTCTTTTTATTTTCTTTAAAGTGGGTGATTTTACTCATTATTGAGCTGTATTTATATAAATAGTTTTTTTTTAACTTGAAGTTCGAAACTAAAGAAATTAATATCCAATGGCTATTGCAAATGCGTATATAATTTTGAAAAATTTAAATGCCAGTCGACTAAATTTTTGAAAATGATTGTATTGTGGACGATTAAAGTTCGATTGAAAGTTCTAAATTATTTTGGATATATTATTAAAAAATTATGCCGCCTTTTGACGATGTAGGAAATGCTCAATAACTTGGCATAAAATGATTTTAGCATTTTTGATGGTTGGAAACCACAAAGTCTGAAGAAATTCATTATAATTCTAGAAAATATTTTTGGATAGTTAAGTCAAAATATTTTAAATTTAATTAATAATAAGAGTTAATATCTTTAAGATGACTGACAAGCAATTTCATCCACTGCTGTTTTTGAGATTCTTGCAAATTCTTAAATATTCGGAATCGATGCAGTGCCTCACTAAATAATAGATGAACATGCAATGAATTTGGATATTAGAAGTAACTGCTCGCAAGTAAGATTATCGATGTGAACATTAAATAATAATCCGGCGCCCAGCAATTTCGCTACATTTTTGTAACCAGGGTAACACACGGCCGAAAAATTAATTATGATTAATGGAGAAGTTGCATTTTTAATAATAAGCAGACTCTCTATTTAAGAGGGAATTATTTCTATATCCGAAACACCTAATTAGAATTGTAGCTGAAATATATATATTTGTAAAGTTTTTGTAATTTATTTCTAATACTGCTGATTACTCTCTGCAGTGCATTATTACTGCTTAAAAATTGTATAATACATACCATATTGATGCAAATCAGTTGTTAATGTCAAAAATTTTCAATATAAAAGCAATATAGAAGCAATATAAAAGTTTTCTTCTAATAGTCTATCTATCTTGCCAAGTGTCTTTCTGTTAAAACCTACAAATGAATTGCGATCGATTGCGTCATAGTAATATCTACAAATTGAATCCAACGAAATAACTTCAGAACAAAAAAAAATAACAGAAGACTGACGTTTTAAAGTCTAAATAATGCTTTCACAGTGTTTGCAATACTTGAATTAAAAGCTCTACGCCCAACAATAGTAAAGAACTAAAGGATACGGATTTAAGTCCAGAAGTGGATAATCACTATCTTAATTTATGGCTTTCTCTAGATTGAAACATTTTTTTTTCTTGTGACTTAACAACACTTTTTTGCTTCGCGCAGAACTACTTGATCTCCGGAACATCTCAGAACAAAAGCACAAATCAGAAGCTCTCATTTAATCCCGTTTGCGGTTCGCCAGTGAACTGTGACGCTATTGCAAAGGCTCAGAAGGACATTCAGATTACATCGGCTTTCCACTGACTTATATTCCTTCAGAAAGTAACATTTACGTTAATTTCAAGTCAATTTTCCAGTCGAATGCTGATGCAATCTCGCAGCTTAGACGGTCATTTGGTCCTCATAATTAACTTAAAAATAGATTAAGATTTTTATATAAATGCCTTTTTATTTAACACCAAGCATGACCAAATACCAGATCAATCAAGATAATTCGAAGAAAAATATACAAAAAAGAGTATCGGTAAAATAAAAAAACGTTGTTTCATATCAATAGAATCTATAATTATTATACAAGTCTGCGATGAAAAAATTGTCGATAAAGCAAGTGGTGTTTTTTTTATAGATTTTTTGGATGCTGATTACTGGAAAAATAATGAAAAAATTCCATCGCATACCATTTTATCCCAAATCATAATTTATTTTTAGTATATTTCGAATTAGTATATTTCGGACCAAAAAAAGTATTATATGTGTGAGTATATATGGACATGAGTATGGAATTGGTGGATTAAACTATTAAACAAGAGAAGAAACTATTTCAATACAGAATATATTTCTGAAAATGTTGATTTCATCCTAAATAAACTATCGTATTCAGATCTCAAATGGGCAATTGGCAGTGACTTGGAAGTTATTTCTACGTTACTTGATCAACAGAAAGGGTATACGAGATTTCCCTGTTTTCTTTCTGAATGGGACAGCCGAGACAGAAAACAACACTACATTATAAAAATAAATGACCCATCAGGAAGACAGTTCTTAAAGTCAAAACTATTCTAAGAAAACATCTGGTTGCTACAAAGGAACAATGCCTTCAAAATGTACAAGAAGAAAGGTGGCAAAAGAATTTTTGAGGTTTAGAAAAAGATGCTAGTATAAGGAGTTTTAATTTTCAACATATACTTAACAATTAGTTAAATATGATATAAAAGTAATTTATATGGATTTATAAAATAATGAATTTAAAGGAAATGTTAAAACTTCACGATTTCAAATGTTTCCTTCCAATATACAATCACTTTGTAAAAAATCCTTACTCGACAGAAATAAATGGATTTTATTTTAAGAATCAGCACTAAAAATAGCATAAAAATCAGTCTTCAACATTAAAGCAACTTTCAAATCTAATTGATAAATTACAGATCTATTAACATCCCTTTTCAAAAATACATTAAGAAAGACAGTTGAGCCGGTTTTTCAATATCCAATAAATGCAACATCAGTGTAAGGAGGAATAAAATTAGTCAAATTAATTGCATATAAAGCCCATGCGCCCGATAGAACTTCTGAGGTTTGAGGATTTCTATGAGAAACCTTCAAAGACACTTTTGATAATGAGTTGACGGCTCTAACCATTCGGATAGACAGGAGAAGCGTAGAATAGAAATAAGTAAAATAATTTCATCCGCTAAATATCAGATTCATAACTCTAATTCCAATTTATGCAATCAGCGTCCCAGAAGAAAAATTTTATTTCACGCTTTTCTATATATTCTTCGTTGGAGAAATCATAGGTAGAAACTTAAAGAAGATAAATAACTATTAACAATTAGTATTCAACTCAAAGTGCAAACTTTTAAAACTGATATGCGTACGTAATTCTTTGTTACAAAGAAGCGACTAAAAAGTAAGAAAAAACTATCCTCCTTAAAAAAAAAAAAAAAAAAAAAAAAAAAAAAGGAAAGAAAAGAAAGCAATATCCAAAACCAACGCCTATGTACGTTTTTAAAAGAAAGCCTCATTGGCTATAGGGGAAAACAAAGTGTGTGTTTTTCCCCTCTCTCTACTTAAAATATCCACCAGTTCGTCATTTCCATGAATGAATAATTATTTAGTATGCGATAAAAATGAGAAAACCATTAACTTCAGATATCATTCAAATGGTGCGCAAACATAATTTATTCACAGGTACAAGGCCACAAGAATAAACAATCAGTATGCGCATTTTCTACGATCGGCCAACAGGAAATACCATCGACCTTGGTCTCCCCAAAACCTCATCGCATACTCTCTAATAAACGTGTTACCCCCTACCTCCGTCAGAAAATTATGGACCTTGGGTAAGGCATAGAACGCATTTCATGTCACTGGCATACAATAATTACAAAATATTATTCATATGCGTGAATTTAGCATTTTTACTAAATCTATCCTATGATCAATGGAGAGTTTTTGGGTAGTTAATCCCTGGTATGCAGTTAATGGTATCTTCAAATCGAATTTGAGTTTTAGACACGTTTTTATTAGCCGATTAAAATCAAAATTTGAAAGAAAACAACAATAGTAATTACAAATCGCATGCCAAATTTGATATTTTTAAATCATTGCGGTTTTGAGTTATCACATATACACGTTCTGAGAGTACAGACCGACAGATGGCCCACCCTGTTGAATTTTGCTAAAAATTTGATAGACGCCTACACTATAGAAGTTAAATATATTTATTGAATTTTATTTGTCTAGGTCTCTTTGTTTTGAGTCATCGTGGTAGCTTATATTCTTACATCCAGCCAGACAGAATTCCTTCGAATGAATTTCGCTCAAAATTTGAATTGAAGCCTACAAATTTGATGTAAAAATTATACACCAAATTTTATCTGTCTAGCTCAAAGAGTTTTTGAACTATCTTTGTCTCATATATACATGCATAATGGCAAAAATGTGTTTTTCGAACTCAGGGAAGTCTAAAACGTAAGGATTCGCCAAAATCTCGAGTTCGAACTTTTTGACGTTTATAATTTTTTCTCTATATTTTGTAGAGACAGTAATAAAAAGTCTAATGACTCTAAATAAAAATATCATTTCCGACTACTGGATGCCTTAATTAGTCCTGCTCAGTATGTACACTTTGTAAATAATTATCTCATGTGAAATGCAGAGAAAGGTAAAATTCGATGAGACTGTAATATTAGAACTTTTTAATTAAAATATTTCTTTTGCAGCGTGTGTGTGGGGGGGGATGCTATTATTTTCCAGATAATCTTCATAACCAACTGACAGTTTTTTTTTTCTTTCGAAATTTTCTTTTTATCATGACTGCTTTGAAATATTAAAATGACTTAATTTCTAAAATTTGTAGAGGAAAATCCTTGCTATAAAAAGAAATGTTCCAGTTCGATTCATTTGCAAAAGAATTAAAAGACATAAGACTTAAAAAATATGAAAGGTATAAGACTGCGACTGAAGAAAAAAATGAAAGGCATGAAATTGCAATGATAGAAAACAAAAAAATAATACAAACTGCATTTTTGATGGGAATCTTAAAATCTCTATGAATAATAGAAATTCTGCTTTTGGTAATGAGATTCAAACTTTGGCGGAAATTGAAAAATAAAGTTTTCAGAGGGTATTTTTAATTCGAATAAGATTATATGTTTCTTTATGTTGTACAATGGAATTGAGATGTAGGATCTGTTCAATTAATGTGCAAAACACACACACACACACACGAATACAAAGAATTATTTAATTCCGTATTGGTGGCTAAAGAGACAATTTTTTTTCAGTTTTTTTTTTTTATTATTATTATTTATATATTTTGAAAAGTGGACTGGCGTCCTGTATTGTAGAGCAGACTATCCTGAATTTCGACGGTTAGTCTCAGATTAGAAAAGCCTCCCGAATTTGAATTAAATACTTCCAATTGTCCTGAAGTTTTCTTATAAAAATAGATTCTCTGAAAAATCAATTAACTGAACAAATTTCAAAAAATTAGAAAAAATAATTCATTTTAAATCAAAAGTACAGTGACTAACTACACTCCTTTCTGACTTTTGCTACACATATGAAGTAATCCGACAACTCTTATTAATTGATACAGACTCGCTTTTTGATTTTCTGTATTTAGCAGATAAATATTTCAGAATTTAAAAAAATGTCTCATATTTAAATTCAATTCACTGTGCTTTCTCGTTTTACACAGCGTCCGTAAAATAACTTTCCCTGTTTGGAGGCTTCTACAGCTAAAACGAATGAACAAAATGAAACCAAATTTCATATATACACAGTGGAAGGCATGGGAAGATGAATTCCGTAGGGAAAAAAATTAGTACTAAAAGTTGCCGATAGGGGAAATATTGGTGCTTCTGTCACGTACGAAAGAGAAAATTTGCATATCGAGATGGATTATGCAAAATTCCAAGTGCGTGAATGACAGAAGCGTCATGCATTTCTTGTAAAAAGGGAAGAGCAAACGGCCTGTTAGCAGCTCATTCTTGACTATTGATGACTGTTGTTCGTGATTGACTGTTCATGTGTGCTTAATATGTGCCCTACCTTTTTACCATGCTTTACTGGTAAAACTGTTCTACACCAGACAGTGTAATGCCGTGACTGCTCTTAAGCAAACTTGCATGTTTTGAAACAAAACATAATACAGGCTGTTATGAACATCGAAACTGACAGTTTACACGCAGCAGTGGGTAACGTCATACACCATATGCAATATGTTGTACACAAGGAAGGTCAGAACATTGAAAATGTTGCACGGCGTCCAGGGGACCCTAATGTTGATGAATAAAAGATCATTTTCTGTGAGTTTCATGAATTCATTCATAACTGTACTCCCATAGAGCGAGTATTTTCCCTGTCGGCACCTTTTGGTACTCATTTTTTTTTTCTTCTGCGGAATTCTTTTTTCCATGGCTTCCACAATCTGTATATGAAATGTGGTTTCCTTTCGTTTATTCCTTTTAGCTGCAGATGCCGCTAAACTTTGAAAGTTATTTTATGGTCACCCTGTACTTAATAATCTATAGCTAGTATTTAGAAAAAAAAATGATAATTTTCTTTAATTTTCTGAAGAATTCTCCTTTCCAGTTTTTGTACAGGAAAAAGTCTCTTTCATATGACTAAAGCAGATGATTCAGCCTGAAGGGAAAATAGTCAAACTAACAACAAACTGTTCTTTCTATGATCCTTTAAACGCCCTACCTTTTATTTTTGAAATTACTTATTTCATTTTCTCTGACGTTTTTTATTACTTTTTCATTCTTCTCTTAGCTAGTCAACAGGATTATGCGCTAAGTTCAAAAACCTTTACAAGCAGTCTGACATAATTCATTTTTAAATGTAATGCCATGTATGCTTCGTGATTTGTAGACATATATATAATTCATTACAAAATTGGAATTGTGTATTCTTAGACAGAGATATTTATATTTTGTCATTTTAGTGAGTCTAAAATATATTTAAAACTTTTAAAATTTTCAAGGAAATTCACGGCCTTTCTTCAAGTGGAAAACAATTTTTAAAAGAAATCTGCAAATATTGATATTGACCTTAGTCAGTTAAAGACAATGTTTATCTAGAATATAATCTGATTTTGCTCACAGCAAAATATCCGATTCCCTGACTAACGAGCTTTTTTTCTTTTCTTTTGATTAACACCTTTAAGGACAATACTCTTTCATCTGTCTTTTGTAACACATTGCGGGTCTACCTGTAAAGAACTGACTTATCTATCTGAAAGAACTAATTCATATGTGAAGGGAATTTTTTGATCATATAAGAATTTGTCTCATGATCTCCAGTCCAAATCTTTGAAAAAATAAAAATATTTACAATCTAAATTAATACGCAAGTATGTTTGTATGCAATTATTTTTGGAGCAAAAGATTGCTTTTACTCGTTGCCTCCTGCCCGTTTTAAAATAACAATTAGAAAATATGTAGCAGATATGGAGAGAGGAAACAATAACGCAAATTGTTTCTGTTCTTTTCGGGACAAAATCAATCCTGAAAACTGATATCACTCGCTTAAAAATATCCGAAATGCACTCCTAGTTTGATTGATTTCGGAATTAATTATGGTTAAACCATTTAACTAAAGACTGGTTTAGAGCATTTAGAGATTTCACAAATCATCTGCAAAGGGTTCGCAAATATATCAAACATGATAATATTTTTTTTATATTTTTATTGTTGGTTTTTAAGTGAATTTTTGGAAGTAGGGGATAATTCTTACATCTAACGAAACAATTTCCAATTTGTATATTTTTTTTCCATTTTGGCTTTAAAAGACAGTAGTAAAGAATTTGTACAGACAGTAGTAAAGGATAATTTTGTTCCACAGGTTTAATGGAATCAAAAACCGATTTAGATTAAGAAAATTCAGGATCATCTTTTAAATTCTAAACGATTACGAAATAAATTAAACATAAAAGAAATTCTATTTATATCAAGGAAATATAAAAAATTTATCAAATATCAATTTTGGTGGAATAATATTGATGTTAAATCAATCATTTGAATGTATATGTAAATAATTTCCCTTTGTTTTCTATAGTTATGTCTTAGTCAGTGATCAGTGTCATATATTCTTAAAAAAATTAAAAGGAAGATGTTACGTATCATATTAAAATTTCGATTTCAGTTGATCTCGAAACCTCCATCATACAGTAACTATTTAAGATTCCATCTGAACCTTCACCGCGGCATGGAAATTTGTGAATATTTTTTGATTAATAAACAAAGACACATATACATCCATAATATAAGCGAATGGTTATATTGGGTTGTCCGGAAAGTAATTTCGTTTTTTCCCGACAGAGGATTTAATTGTATTTTTTTTTTTTTTTTGCACCCAACTTCACATTTAAGCCGTATAATTTTTATATGCGTTGAGAGCTCATATAGCAAGGCTCGTGTGTGAAAAATTCCAATTAATTCTACGCAGTAGTTTTTGGTTGGTGCCCTTTTAAATATGGAGAGCGATAAGCAGCATTTTCGACATATCTTACTGTTTTACTGCAGAAAGGGTAAAAATGCTGCTCAAGCTAGAAAGAAATTGACCGATGTGTATGGAAAAGGTGTGTTGACAGTACGCCAGTGCCAGAACTGGTTCGCTAAATTTTTTAGACGGTAAAACCTTCACCTCAAATGAGGAGGTCAAAAACCATCTCAATCAGTTTTTTGGCAGCAAAGACCAAAAATTTTATGAGTGTGGAATTATGCTACTACCAGAAAGATGGCAAAAGGTGTTGAACCAGAACGGCCAATATATAATTTAATAAATAAAGTATTTGTTTATTATACGAAAACTGTTACACACACACACACACACACACACAAAAAAAAAAAAAAAAACCGAAATTACTTTTCGAACAACCCAATATTATGGCTATGTATCCGAATAGCTTTGATACAACTAGCTTCCTTATTTAGAATGTGAGGGAAAAAATCAACGTAACATCGGACTTCATACTATAAATAAATCGATTACAGCATATTTTTATTCACCGAACTTCCTAAATAATCAGCAAAAGAGAGAGAGAGAGAGAATTACTAACTGAACTAAATGAAAAGAGCCGGGAATAAATTATTTCGAAAATAAACATTTTAAGCACGTACATTATAAATAATAAAAATGTTGCTGTGATGAAAGATGGCGTGGATAGAATAACAAATTATTAATGGGGTGTTCACGACTACTTTTTAGGAAAGGATAGAATTTATTTCGTTATAAGTTCGGATCACAAAACAGAATGAAAGAAACCATGACATTAAAAAAAAAAAAATTGTCTTTTTTTCATTTAAAAAATGAATAAATAAAGAGAGCTGCTATCCTGCTTCCCTGCAGATACCACTCTACTTCAGGTACTAATTGATTCAATTTGACAAATACTTGCAATAAAATTTATTTGATCCATAACCGAGGAGGTGAGTTATTGCAATACCCCAGCAATTCTTTCAAACGTCATTGTTTCATTACATGAACTTAAGAAAGATGAGCTTGTATGTATGTTCCAGTCAGTCTAGCATCAACCGCCGATGAGTGTGTTTCCGCTTTAGCGTTTGACCGTGAATTGTGTTGCTTTGTGGGGTATCCCGTTACGTATTTTTTGTTAATTTGTTTGCTTGTTTAGTCTCGAATCCTTTCTTTTCATTCTTGTTGGCTTCTATTGAGGAAGAGTTTCAGACCAATTCACCCAGACTTTTCTGAATGGGCTAAGGCAATGATTGATACTACAGAAAGTGACTTCAGAGGCGATGAAGGAGCATGTGTATTGCCAGATTACTAGAGTAGTAATGAAAGTGTTTCTGAACAAGATACATTTGATAAAGAATTAATGACAACTGAAGTTCTAGTAGAAGCAGAGACAAGTGAAGAAGAAACTGATAAAAGTGATAAGATTGTAGACGATAAAGAACCCCCCCCCCCAAAAAAAAACCGTGACATTTCTAAAAGCTACTAAGGAAAAAAAAAAAATTTCAAATGACCTGCAAATCTACCATAATTTTCGAGCAAGAACAAAATAGTATAATATTATATCGTATCTCCTTGCCATCATCGGATCTCTACAATTGTTAGGCACACACTGTTTTCACCGTAGTGCATTGGAACTTTTATTTACTGCTGAAATATTGAAGGAGATATTACTATATATGGTATAGGACTCTCCGATACTGACAAAAAAATTGATCAAATGAACGCAGTCAGAGCTTCGTTCAATCGCTACATCTTTCACACAAACAGAAACATAACGGGAGATAACTGATTCACCGCCCTAAAAGCTATAAAAAAGTATTTGAGCTACAAAAGAGGGGTCTAATATATGTAGGAACTATGAATAAGAACAAACCAGAAGTCCTGAAAGAGTTCCTTTCTTCAGACATTCCTTCTTCCAAAAATGACAGATGGATTTCGAAAATAAATAAAAAAAAAATGAGGAAATGCGTTAGAAATGTATAGTTTGCGGCCTTACCCTTGGGAAATCAGGGGATTTTATCCCACAAAATTCAAATTTTAGTTAGCATTGTCACTGCCAAATGGCGCTGTACTTTTCCAATATTACTGCACTTACAATTTTCCAACGGAAAATTTAATGCCAAACGGCGCTTGGGAAATCACAGAATTTTATCCCACAAAATTCCAAATTTAATTAGCATTGCCACTGCCAAACCGCGCTGCATGCGATCTGCAATAAGTATGATTAAAAAGAAGTACTTGAAATTGTCATTCTGTAACTCATTTTTACCTCGAATTGCGCCAGGTTGTTGATGCAAATGAAGGTAACATTGAAAGCCTCGTTGTTTAATTTTTTGAAACATTCCTTGCAACATTTTCTTACAGTTTTTATTTGCCTATTTTGCAGCGGCACCTCTCGTGACAATGTTAATTAAGTTTGCAATTTGGTGGAATAAAATTTCTTGATTTTCCAGGCGTAAGGCCGCAAATGATACATTTCTTAGGCACTCCTTCTTTGTTTTTTATTCATCTTCAAAACCCATCAATCATTTTTGAGACACTCGTTACATTAATAGGTTATATTTATATGACCTATCAATGTATATTTATCTTGATTTCTTGTCATGCAGTGCCTCACCCCAATGAACATTGAACATTTAGTTCCTTCTACAGTTTATTTGTATTTTAAAAGGTGTGAAGTAAAAACAATAACAACTGTATTACGTTCAATGAACTGTAAAAATGAGCTTCTTTTTATGGTACAGAAATAATCATCAGTCCTTTCAAATTCAGCAGCATTTTATTTTGATTTGTTAAACTGTTAACTTTCATTCATTACGAAAATATTTTCACTTTCCAGTACATACCATAGTTCGTTGCTGAAAACCAGGTTAAACTCTCATGATGAAGTTGATTTCAGCTCAAAGTCAATAACTAACGTCTTTTATTGATAATCAGTTCTGAAGATAAATTCAAAAGAAATTAATATATAATTAGCAATATTGTAAAAGTTTATAGTATGTGTTAAAGATCTGAAGGAAGTTGGAAAAACTATCTTGTGATTATTATTGATAAATAATATACTTAATAATTCATTTTCCCATGATCTACAATCGACAACGATGAATCAATATTCTGCACCATTAAAAACAATTCTTTATACAACAAAGGAAATTTTTTCTAGATAAAACAAAATCCTTCATTAAAATTTGACAAATTTTTTACTATATAATTTACTTCCCTCAAAGCAAAAGAATTAGCATGTAGCAAGAATGGGGTAATTTTTTTAATAATACCTAAATATCGTTGAATTACAATAATTAAATCACATCGAGTGATATTTTGCTCTTACGCAAAATCAAATATAGAACATTTTATGCTGGAAAACAATATAAAATTTTAAATTACATCTGATATACAACAAACAAGCCATATTATTTCTTTAACTTGCCTAGTTTTATGTTTATTAAAGATGTAATTTTGTAATTGCTTTTCACTCACCTTATGTTTGCACTTGCGTGTTCCCGATAATATTTTGTTTGCATATTTTTAGAACTTAATTATCAATCAACCCATTTATTGAATTAAATTTCGATTCCATACAAGGAATTTTCACCTAGTGGAGAATTTGAAAACTGCTTTCAAGATTCCTTGATATCTAATCACATTCTTTCACCAAATATAAATTTTATTTCTAGATAAAATATTATGCTCGAGCTAACCACAATAACAATATTGATATGGGCAAAATGCGTATGGAATGGAGAAATTAATCTTCGAATTCTAATTACTGGTTTTTTTTAACTAAACATAATAACTAACAAAATGAAATAATTTCACTGAGTCTATTTAATAAATTTACATATAGTGGAAGAAAATTCCCCTAAAAATATTTAAAAATGGATTTTCTCCAGTAGAAATAATTTCACTTTTATTTCTGATCACAGTTTTTTTTTAAAGTAAATTATGAATACATTTTCTGGTCAGCTTAAAAATTAATGAATTTCATAACGCCTTAGCCTAAAATTACCAAATGTTTTGTTATTTTGTAGAAATAATGGTAGTCAGAATTTTGAATAACATAACACAATAATGGCTTAATACTGATTTTTTTTAATATTATTTTTTATTCATGTTCAATTTAGATCAATTCTTTTCCATCATTAGTCCCAGAAAAAAATATCTTCAAAATAGATTTGCACACAGATTGAACTTTTAAATGCAAGAATTTAACTACTTTTTTTTAATGAAACAGACCAACAATAAATGAAGGGGGAAAAAAATTTCTGATTTTTAGATACAATTGTCCAGCGGCATAAAAATTCGATCCGTTATGGTCAATTGAAATACAATTGATTTATCATTATTATTCGAGCTATTAAAATTATTCAAATTAAAGAAAAAAAAACCCTAGTTTTATTTTTTAATCCGACCAAAAAAGCAAATAAATTTATATTGGATAATAAGGCAAAAATAATGGAAAATATTAAAAATTGTGTCGCCTGGAATATTTTGAAATTTTAAAAAATCATATACCTTTTAATTTTTAAAAGATAATAATAATAATATTTCATTTTAAAAAGAAATTTGACGTATTTATATTTTAATACATATGCATAAAAAAGTTAATATTTCTAAGTGAATAATTCCCCAAAATGTCTAATAGAATCCACCATCCCCTTAAATCAACCAAAGCGGCAGTGAAAGCCTCATTACATTAACTGACAGATAAATATTTTTAAAAAAAAAATCTTGGTTTTTGGAAATAAGTTGAAATTTGTAAAAGCAACTATTTTTTTTTCACCGAAGAAGCATGTGAAAGTAAATATATCAAAAAAAAAAGTAAGAAATATTTTTTTTAATATAATCTTATGCGTTTCCTGTGATGGACAAATCAAAAACTGCATTTTAAATTTATTGATATCTTTCTGTAATTAAATGTAGTTTTCATAAACACACCACGCATTTTATGGATTGAAAAATTCAGGAATTACGAAAGTTTTTTTATCCTTTTAAATAATGTAATTTTTATGACTAAGTACTAGCTCAGGTTATTGTGCAATATTCCTTGCCAAAGTTTTTTCTTTTAAGTTCTAAGTCTTTATTGTTCTTTATAAAAGTATTTTGTATATTCAATATTTATTACAGGATAAATTATGTCCAATGTTTTTCTTTTGCAACCTCTTTTATTTGGTTAGGGCAGCGGTGGCCTGGTGGTAAGGTCTCGTGTTCTAGACCCGATTCCACCGAAATAACGTCGTGTAAGCGGATCTGGTGCACGTTAAATCCATTGGGGCCAAAAGTCCTCCCGCTGGTGTGGTGTGGAGGTTTAGAGAGGGGGTGCCAGCTCAGGTGTGATCCTCGTCATCTGACCGCGGTTCAAAATTATGAGGTCCGTCACAAAATAACCCTAGTGTTGCTTTAAAGACGAGTTTAAAGCAACACTAGGGCTAGTTTTTCCATTTTAGTTAATATAACTAAACTAAAATGAAACTTATATTTGGTTTTAGAATATGCATTCATCAGTCATCCCCCATAAACGCTATTACAAACATTTTATAACAGTTATAGAGTAAGTAATGAAAAATATTGGTTACCTTGAAAAAAGCAAACAAACAGAAAAAAGATCAACAAAAAAAAAAAATAATAAGTGACGCTAAGAAAGAAGCGAACTCAAAACTCAATGGATCATTGATGACAGAAGCGGAAGAAAAATTATTTATTTGTACGCAAACAATTTAAACTCAGATTGATGTGATGCCTGAATGCGGAAATGCATTCTTATTACACCCTCTACCTTTGGCGCAATTCTATTTCTTCTCATTACTTACGCCCATTTCCAGGCAAAAATAATATTTGATATTATTTAAAAGTTACCAGCATTCCTCGTCATTCAAGTACAAAATACAAAAAATAAATTTAATTCATTTTGCCGATGGCCACAGCAAGTATTTGAATACTAATTTTTTAGGGTATTAAGTTTTGTTTGTGAAATATATATTTTTGTTTGTTTGTTTGTTTCTCTTTGCAATTTATCTTCAAAATCAAAAACAAGAAAAATTGGTTCATTCAAATTTTCGTAAATCAACAGTTTACAAAAATTGATAATGGAAGTATTGTTTTACAAGTGATTTGATCTAAATAAATATTCAAAATAAATAATATTGATAAAATATAATAAAATTATAATTTGAATAATTGCATTTTGATAAAATACAATTATTAATCCTGCTCCTATATTTTTTATAGCAGCAAATGACGGATTTTGTGATAATTATTTTACAAAATAAGCATTCCATACTTGCTTCAACTGCCGCTGTTTTGATATTATTGTATATAATTAAAAATTAACAATTGTAGAATTAGTGAATAAAATTTTTTGATGATGTGAATAATTATAATTTTTATTCATCATCATCTATAATTACTCAATGTTAAATTTACACTTATTTTACCATTTAAAAATAAAATTATAAGTCAATTATTATATGAATGCATACTTATTTTGAATAAAAATAAGCAACTATATTAATCAAAACAATCTGTAAATTATTTATTAAATTTGAAATAATGAAAAAACGCACTCAGCTTTGAACTTCTAGGATTACTGAGTGAGGACTTTGATGGCCACTTATTGATGGCGACATCTAACTAGTATATAAAATATAAGTTCTCAGATGGCTATTATGCTTTTATAATTTAATGAATGAACATCTTAAAGGTATCTCATCCCTAACTCATATCACGAGTGTTAGTGTGAAATCATTAGTTGTTCAAACTCTTTCAGCAAAACTTTCCTCATATCTTCAATACACTCCTTAGTCTCTCTCAAATTCAAAAAAGAATATAAAAAGGAATATTTGTGGGATCATTGCAGGGGATCATTGTGGGATCATCTTTTGCAGAAAAGTTAGACGTACCGGCCGAATTTGAAACTAAACCCAAGGTAGTGAAATAATAAATAATTTTAACTACGAAAAAGGAGAAGAAACAAAATTTTAAAAAATCTATTTACATTTTAGTTTCTAATGATGAAGACAATACCAAACTAATTCAAAACTCGATTTAACCAAATCATCATAACATGACAACTGCAATGTATTCATACTATTTAAATTAATCAAAACATCCCAAACAGAATTCAAACAAAATTGCCAAAACCTGGAAAAAATTATTTCGCTTAAAGAAAAACAAGATATCAGCGGGAATCGTGTTTTTGAAGAAATCAAACTAGTGGGGTCGTTCAGGGGTTCAGTAAAAAGTCCGAATTAGTGTAACAGCTATTTTTTTTTTACAGTTTACGTTACACGCAGACAATTTACATACAAAAATTTAGAATAATTTTAAGATATATATATAAGAGCATGGATGAAACATGCAGCACATGCCATCGGTAGATTTGAACTGAGTCATGGTGTCACAAGACTTCAGAGGGCGCTGTATCTGACGCCATCATAGTCAATTATGGTTAGTATTACAAGAGCGGCTACAAACTAAATGAAGACTTTAAATGTTTGCTACCTGATTCACATATCTCTGAAGAAACATTTCATCAAAATTACAGATATTTTCAAGTGCAAATGTGTGAAAACTTGCTGATACGCTTTTACTCATTACTGTGGGAAGTGGAGAAAGTTTTTGCAAATGAAAAATTATTTGAAACTAACTGCCTTCGGCGATCAATTTTGGCGAAAATTTTTGCTGTGCTTAATTTCAGTTAAATCTGGTCCATAACATGGTGTAATGATTACCTCAACAAAATATTTTTAAGCATCAAATTGTAATAGTGATTAGCACCATATTATTTAAATAATGTAAATTAAACGTTTTGTGCCTATGATTAGAAATCTTTAAGCAAATGTTTAACTTTGTTAGGATGAGGATTAAGTGCTTTACAGTGCAATTTTTTTTTATTATTTTAGTCGAGCTGACTATAATGATTTTAATAAAAGTAATTGTTTGTTTGTTTTTAATTTACTGAAGTTTTTAAGGCTAGACTCCCGATTATAATATCTAACTGCAATACAAGACAATTATTAAAAATAAAATAAATAGTTACTTATTCAAAAAAAATTTCTACTTAACTGATAAATCGAAGAGAAACGCTTTCATTTACTGTTTTTCAGTCAAAGAACACATTTCCGATAGTTTGAAACGAGTGTTTTTGTTATTATTATCATTTCTCTTCATGCGTCTCAAATGCCCCAGTAAGAAAGAAGGGGGGGGGGAAGGGAAAGTAAAAGAAGTAGCATTTTCACTGACAGTAAGGGAAGGAAAAACTGTCGTGTTGAGATTGATAACAGCTCGCTTGCACGTAATCTGCTTTAGAATAATTTAATGCAATGATAACTCTAACGAGCTAAAACAGAAGTTTACGAAGCGTGTCTAAACGCGAGTTCATATATTTTGCACTCGATTCATATAATGTTCTAAACATTCGAAAATTTTTCGTAAAACAGCTAACATATTAGTATTTTAATTTATTAATTATATTTAATCAGAATTTAAGATTATATTTATTACAGCTGAGACAACAGTCAATTAATATTAAATTAAGAAATAAGGCCCACAATAGAATTTGAACCTGTTTGCATATATTTCAAAAATATGGTTAGAATTGAATCTTACCTTTAATCTTAAAGGCCATTAAAAAAAGACTTGATTAAAAAAAGTTTAGAAAAGTAACTTTCTTTCTAATGAATTCAATTCCTATTCCATACCAAAGTTCATTAAGCATAAAAAAATATTATTAAAAAAATGGCGAAACAAAACATTACTTTTGGTTTTGTTAACATATGAAGTTGAATAAAATATTCCATGGATTTAAATGAATTTTCAAGTTTCAGGCTCCGTAAGGAAGGACCTAAAATATTTTATACACTTGGAAGTTTAATTGTTTCCTGGTTTATTTCCTTTTTTTATAATATTTACATAAGTTAATCGATACATTCGTCTTAATATACATATAAAACTTGATTTGAAGAAGCAATCTTTCAGTTCTTTAACACTTATTATTCTTCAAACTTTCAAACAAAATAATCCAATTTTTAGGTTTTGTCAAGATGTCTTTATGGAATTTCACCATCTCAAGCCATAGCGAAAAACGAATAAGAAGGCAGAAAGCAAGAAAGAGATAGACCGTGAGATAATATCCAGACCTCATATAGTTGCAGAAAAGAATTTGCCGCCTCAGTGTCTTGGAAAATGAATAACCAGAGCAACTCAAAAGTTAAAAGTTACAATGAAATCGGATTTAAAATTATTTTTAGAATTTAGCTAATTCGAAATAATTACATAAATATACTGAATTATTTTGAGAGAATAATTACAGTTTAATAATATTATTTTATTTATTTTCAAAATGTACCTTTTAATTATACAAAAATACATTTCATTTAAACTAAGTGTCGAAAAATACAGTCTTCAACTAAATGACATTAACTATCACTTCCTACGGCTCTTGTATGAGCATTAGTTACTATTGCATTCATTAAATTGCTATCATTTTAGATTGCGTGCAATCTAAAATGATAATGAACATGATATTTCATCATGAAACAGTTAGATGTATAATACCCCAATAAATAGACAGATCTCTTATAGACCTCACCCATTGCTCCACATCTCTTCATAAAACATTTTCATGTCTTTCTGTATTGATTAAGATGGAACCACCATTCTTCAATCGATACAAGATCTAATGAAGCTCAGAAAATTTTGCTTTCATGATAACATTTGTTTAAATTCGGTGTTGCTGATAGATATTTGTAAAAATCTTTTTTAAATTAAAGGATAGCGTAATTTACAGGCATTGTATAAACGATAAATGTTATTTGCAGGTACAGTACGCCGGTTCTCATCTGACCACCGTGTTCCGATTTTCAAAATTCTTGACTTGTTGACCAGCTTAGATGAAGTGGAAATAGGAATAATGCCTAAGGATAATATATTATTTGTAGTTTAAAATAAGAATTTATTTTTTTATTTCATTTTTTAAAAAAATTTCATAAATATGATTCTTGACAATATTTTCAATTGATTTGCATAAATTCAAATCGTTTCGAAGGTTTTTATAAATATTTTATTGTTTTTAAAAACTTTGAAATGACGGTTTTTATTTTTGGATAATATTATTTACAGGTATATTGTACCTTTCGGAAAAATTGTTATTTATATGTAGTGTTAACTTTAATTTTTCCTCTTTAGAAGTAACTAAAAGGCACTTGAAACAAATTATTTATATCTTTTTAAATTTAAATGATTTGAAAGCATGGAAAGTGAGGTGTAAATCAGCATAGGGGTTATTTTATAAAAATCTGAAGGAAAAAAACTAGATTTAAAAAAAAGGAACGAAACCGAATAAATATTGAATTTTACAGACATTACTTTAAAAAGGATAAAATAAAATTTGTAAAAACGGTTAAGACACCTGTCTCGAAGGAGCAAGGATGTCTCCACTGGCTGGCTAGGATAGAACCGATAAATTTCAAGACTTCGCGCCAACACTTCACAGATTAGGCCACCAGGACAGGATACAAAACGTACATGGAGTAAGTGAGGTTTCCTTTTTACTTTCTCATATATGAAGAGAAAGTGCTGTAATCGTTAAAAAATACGAAATCGAGATCCAAACCACCTTGAGTCAAAAGCTTATTTTTGGAAGTATGTCTGTCTGTGAACACAATAACTCAAAACCGCTTGGAACTAAATTTGGTATGTGATCTTTAGATCAAATTTGTAGGTTTCTATTTCTATTTTATCCCACCCTCTGCGCTAAGAGTATGTGCAGCTCTATCTTATATTTAATAATATCTGCAATATATATAAACGCTGCAATAATACAGAAAAACAGAAAACCCTTGAGTAGAAGACGAGTTATCTCATCCCTCGCGCATAGCGAATATTCCTGGAAGACGAGTTATCTCGCCCCTCGCGATGAAAGTGTTAAGGAAGTTTGTCTGTCCGAACGCGCTAACTACAAAACGTAAAGAGCTAGGATTGTACACAGTTTTAACATCTAAATTAAAGATTCATATCAAATTTTAACCTAATCTGTCAAGGGCTTAATCATCTGTTTGTCTGTAAATTTGTATAAATGTAAATGTGATAATCAAGAAACAATTCAACTTAAATAAATGAAATATAGTAAGCGATTTTATTAAAATTATGTTTCTGAGTCAAATTTTGTTTTCAGTAGGTGAACAAAAAAGGCACGCAAAGTTTTGAGTTTGGGATTTTAGAGAGGATCATTTTCCTGTAATGATCTGTACACATATGTGTACAGATCATTGACGTCCAATCAATCACCACAAGAGGGATTAGGAAATAATTAGTTAAAGTTTGCTTAACGTTGCAACTGACGGCAAGAATATTCGGCGACCGGATGTAGCGAGAAAATATTTTGATTGTGTGCCACTTCCGCTCAGTCGCATTTGCGCTCACTCATTAACTAGTGTTATTTGCGCTTACGCATTAAAATGGCTTCCATATTATAAAGTTTATCTTTATATACAGGGTTTGGCGCATTGACAATGAACGACGCAAGGGCCGATAACCTGGTCTGGGGTAGCACGTCTCCTTCTGTGCGTCCCGGGTTTGAATCCTGGTTCTTCGGGCATGGTTGTTCTCTGCCCTGTGTTCTATCTGTGAGGTGTGTGAATGAGCCCCCTGCAAAAAGGGGTTGTGCAAGCAAATGTGTGTGTTACATTCTGTGGAAGAGTGAATGAAATGCTTGAATAAAGTTCGCGTGATAAAAAAGGGTTGTGACGCATGAGTATCTAAGACATACTCTTGACCCTAGACAGAGCTACTGAAAACAAGAGATGTTTCCTCGGCTTAAAATCGCTGGTTTCATCAACGGGCTTGTCTATGACAAGTGCCATAAGAAGCAACGACGACGGCACAAGATAATCAATCATTGTCAGTGTGAGAATGACACTCCATGTCTCTCGGAAAATTGCTGATGGTAGTAGTGGTTGCTCTTTTGAAACAAACAACTAATATCGCATTTTGGAACAGTATTGAAAATAATAAGTAAAACGGGAAAATTTTGCTCCTAAAAGTTTATTAAAAAGGAATATGTCTATAACTTCATAGTACCGAACATATTTATAAAACTTTATAGTTTTGATTTGCATAATACTAATTTAATCTAATAAATTGAAATACAATTTTCTGATTTAATCACTATATCTTGTAAAATTTAATTTTTATAACTTATGATTATTTAACATACGAAACAAAATATACAAAAGCTGTTTTAAATTCAAGTTTAACTGGATATCTAGTTTATTCACTTATTTCCAAAATTCATCAGCATTACAACTGTCTTCTAGTGTATATTACATAAATTTCGCATTTAATACATTTTTGAAATGTTGTCTATCATATACTCATAATACTTGGATATTAAAAGGAAAAAATATCAGTCACTTTTATTTATAAGAAAAACTTCCTTTAAAAAAGAGCGTATTAAAATAGATATATTTAAAATAGATATTCACAAATAGATTCTATTTAAAAATAAATATTCACAAACCGATATGAGAGTTAAACTAACTTATACATTTTTTCTTAAAATAGATAACCATATATTCGTCTTTTTTCTTTGCTTGTTAACTTTTAATTATTTATATAAATTCTCAGTTTGCATAAAATATCTGATTTTAAATTATATATATGTCAGATTAAATCAGATTTCCCTCTTCCACTGTAATATATTCGGTGATGTTAGTCTGAACTATCAATAATTATTTGATTGTTAGCGATTTCGAATATTGATGATAATTTAACATCTTGCATTTAGAAATATATATAAAAAAAGTTGTTTCATTTTCCGTTGAAAATTGTATTTTCCAAATTATAAAAACTGTTATATAATTATTCAATCTACATTATGATTTCTATACTGGAAACATTTTTTGCAATCGAAATATTTATTGACTACCTCAAGATGGATATTTTAAAAACATGAATTGAGCTCAAATTTATAATTTGTAGATTCATATCTATCAAAAATTCATATTCACTTTGAAAAAGAGGTGACATTTCCTCTTAATATACTTTTAAGACAGATTCATCAGTCTGACAAACTCTCCTTTTAATATATTTGTTGTTGTTGATCTTAGCTTCATCAGGTTTATAAAAATGAATAATTTTGGAGAGAATACTGCTGTTTTCAAACATTCTTTACACTTTCCAGATTTTTCGTTAAAGCAGCGGCATCTAATTACATTCTTAAGGCTACAACGATATTGTCGATATTGATGTCTACTATACATAAATGATGGCTTTGCTTCTGATGTTTCGAAAACTTTAATAATATCATTCAATAATATCATTTAATAATATCATTCACTTAATAATATCAATTTAAAATTATATCAAAGCAACGGAGGGAAGAAAAAAAAGACAGACACACTGAACACCAAATCAAGAGTTAAAATTTCTAACATATTTCTTGCGTTTTTAAAGGGGCTGAATCAGTTTTACCGTGGGAAAAAGATGTTAATTCCAAGAGAAATAACCTTCAACCATCAATCATCTCTTATCAGAACGAGAAACAGATATTCTGTATAATTCTGCTAGCCGAGTTTTCCTGCCGAAGGTAATCAAGCTCCAATAAACCTACAAAGTGAGCGCAAATAGCACTAGTTAATGAGGGAGCAATAGTAACAAGTCTGATTGCCATATAGGGGAACTTGCATTCACTCATTAACTAGGGTATTGTGACCTATCCGTACAAGACATTTCCGTACGGGTCATAAGAGTCCAATAAATAATACGCAGGTCATTGAAAAGAGGAATTCAGATGCGATAAGTTAAGTTTTTCTAAACGTATTAGCTGTTGGTGGGAAAATGTATTGATATTTTAACAAAGATTTTGATGCTTAAACATAAGGAAAATGCTTTTATCTTAAAATTAGCAAATTATATCAAGAATATCTGGAGGTCATTTCAACTCTTTACATCAATCATTCCCAGTCAAAGTATGACAAATTAAGAAAATAAATAAAATAAATCTAAAATGGTAAAATTCGATTCTAAAATATACATCTGAACGTAACTATTGCAGCCACAGACGATTTCAATGGCTTAAGATAATTGGATTATTTAAATATATATTTCAGTTAATTAATAACACATAAATCAGTAACAGTATTTAACAGCGCTTAAATTTCTAATTAAAAGATATCCATAGCTTTAGTCATCAAATAAATTATTCATATACATATAAAATAATAAAGAGATATAAAAATGCGTCAAATCTCATACTTGAACAGATTTAACGATTATTTATATATGAAAATTTAATCTTTTCATATATAAATACCAATGGAAGATCTTGACTAAAAAAATAAACGCATGTGATATCCATGATTTTATTTAACAAATTAGAGACATATACAGATTGATAAAACAATAAAATTAATTGATTTTTTAAATTTTAATTTGCATTAGAAATAACATTATTTTTTAGAGTTAATATTTTTCTGTTATCACTAAAAAGTCAAAATTAAATTGATTTAAAAAAATTAAAACTTCGATAAAAATCGCTCTAATTTTAATATTCCTTCCTCCAAAATATATCTGTCCTAAATTTAATAACTCTATGCCTAACAGTTTATTAGGTAAAACGGACAGACAGACGCAATCATAGACACACATTTATCTTTATTCTTAGTAGAAAACCTTATTTTGTGAATTAAAATTATTAAATTAATTTTTGAATATTCGGTATTTTAACTTTTGAAATTACATATATGATTTTTACCGAAAGATTTGGATTTTCCTGTGTGATTTTAAAGCATCTCTTTTTGTTTTTAATCTGAAATACAATTACTTAAATTCTTAAAATTGATTTTGTTTTATTTTTCGATAATTAAAATTGAAAATCGAAACATTTCATTAGAACCCAACAAGTAAAAAGGGAATAAAAATAATGAAAAAGCATTTTTCTCTAGTTTTAAGAATTTTCTAATATTTAATGCTTATTTATGTTTTGTAACATTTGCACAGTATCGATAATTATTTTGGAGTATTTAATCGTATGACTTTTCTTGTTTTTCACGGCATTGTTATAAATTCAGGTAATTTTGAAACATTACATTATCTTGATTTTCCATTGATGCTTGACAATAAATGCATGAAAAGCCTTAAAGAATGCTTATGATTAAAGAATACTTAAGCATTATGAATACTTATCAATCGTTGAAAGTATATTCATGTCATGTTACCTGCGTGTTCAAGTTGGTTGACTGATAGAGTATTCAAATATGTTGTTGTCGATTAAATGACAAATCGTAGTAAAGATTGATTAGTCAAGAAAACAACAAAGAAAATATTCCTCAAGTTAAAAAAAAAGAAAAAAGATAGTGATTAAATCTGAATGAAAGGAAATAATAGCGTAAAAAACTGGGGAATATTGGAGAAATGTCTTTCATACTTTGCATAAAAGTGAAAAAAACTTAAAACTTATTTTGTTGATTTTTTAATAAATTTTTATTTTTTAAACAGATAATTAAAATTTTATTTAAAATGAAATTGCCTATCTTTTGACATATATTTCAATCAAAATATTACTCACTATACTACAAAACACAAAACGCTCATGTGCGAGACTCCGAAAATAAATATCTGAGCGCGTATGGTGTTCAAGATCTTGGTCAAGTCCACAAATTTTACGAGGTTGAGTGCGGATAACATTTTTATTAGGAAATATTTAAGAAACGTTCAGGAAGACTACTCCAGAAGGGAGTCTTGTTCTTTAATTCTACTGGAAGTTGATTTTGTTGACCATAAGCAGATTTAAATTACTGACTCTGGATTTCTAATAATTGCATTCAATCATTTAAAATTCCCTAAGATAAATTTTGAGCTTATCGATGTTATAAAATTGAAAGTTCGATCTTTATCGATAGCTTATGGATAGTTTCAATTTTATTGTTGAAAGTTTCAATAAATATAATGTTTTTAGAAGATCATATGAATCGGAAACTAACTCTTCAAACAGAATCTCTGGAAACACAAAGCATATCTTCGAAAAAACACAGTTTTCTTTTTATAATCTTATATATATTTCAAAATTCTTGCAGAAGTAATTGACAAATTCCTGCAATAACACTTTAATTCATAGAACTAAGTACTAATACATACTGTCTTATTTGTAGTACAGCAAACACAAATATTATCTGTAGATACATTACTTGAAAATAATCACTTCCTGAATTAAATATAAGCAATTTTCATAGTTTTTTTTTTTAAACATTGAAGCACCATATTTTTGTATGGCGTGAATGACAGAAAGCTAATCAGATTATTTTATCATAAAGTATTTATTTATACAATAAAACTTGTTTAAGCTTATATTTTTTTCATTTTGCACATCGTTTCAAACTCTTGAAATTATATCTCTGGTTTGCGATTGTGATCTCAGCTGCTATGTTTCCATCAGTTTTTCGAAAAAAAGGATTTTCCTTTATTAAATTCAATGCAATCTTACTTTTTAAAAATGATTTTTTTCTAATTCTTATTATTTTCTTATTAATAATTTATTATTTATTTATAAATAATTAATATATACTAAATTATATATTAATTAAATTATGTATAAATAATTTCTTATTAATTATTAATACTTATTTCTGATTAATAATTTATAATTTTTCATTATGATTTTTAAAAATAATTCTTTATATTCTTTATATTTTCGAATGATAAGCTTTTTATTAAGCATGAAAGTACTTCCGTTCAATTTTGATAAGTTTAACTGAGCTTAACATATTTGACCATTTTAAAACCTTAGTTACCAATTAAAAAGTAGAATGTGGCGCTCAATGTATTTTTATTCTTGGGTATACAACCTTATACTCTTTTCTTGTGTACTTTCATAATTTATACCGTTAAATAAATAGATGTGTGCGAAACAGTCTCGTCTCTGAGTGACGTGAGTAACGTTCTCAATGCGAAGGAATTAAGTCCCACCAAACTTGAAAATTACCAATCTTAATTTTATACATTTTCTTGCATGAATTCATATAATTTAAATTTCAGTTTTCGGATTACATCGAACAGAATAAGGATAATATCTCATTTATTAAAATAATTAATTTTCATGGTAACGAAACACACTTATTTTTTTCTCTATATCTTTATTTTTTTTTTTCACACGCATTTTTAAATTCCTAAAATCAGTTTCTTTCAAAAGAAAGCGAATTTTGTTCTCTTGTCTCATTCACAAAGTTTTCAATAATACAGAAATGAAAACTGCACAATTTTGATAGAACTGAAAATTTTACAATTACATACCAATTTTTTAGTCTTAAGGAAAAGAAAAAAAAATTATATATATAACGAAATTAAAAAAGTTTTTGGTAAGCAATAACTGAGATCACATGGGTAAAACTGGAATATCTTTTCTTAGAATTTAAAGCAAACTCGCATTTCTATTTCAAACGATCATCCCCCCCCCTTAAAACGAATCTTTTTACTACATTTCACAAGAGCATGATGTTCTATGAAAGAGAAATGTAGAATTTTGAGAAATATGCAATTCGTAGAATAGATGATATTTAAAAATGAAAGGAAATTCATTATGATAAACAAAGTGAGCATCATAATAAACAAAGTGAGAACAGAGCTATTTTTAATAAATTTGTTCAAGTTTATCAAGCATGAAAGAATAGTCACGTCAAATATTTCAACCAGTTATAACTGAAAACACTTAATAAAAATAGCCATAAAATATAAATCAGTTCATGGCCCACTTTCAAAAAGGAAAGCAGCCTTCTGTATTGATCATTTTCTTTTTAAATTAGACTGTTTATAAACAATGCGTATCTAGAATAACACGATCACTGGAAGGTTCCCTATGACAAGCTATAACTGCAATGGGTATTCCATCTGTAACATGACCATAGGTGAACTTCATGGTTGGCGATTTAAACAGTTCTATTATTCGGTCCGAAATGCGGAATAATCATCTACCATGTCAAATAACCGGCTGCCCTACAATGACCAGCTGGTCAATTAAACCAGAGGTAGTATTTGATTGAAATAAAAATAATTCTTACCTTGATCTGGCGAGGATCCATCTTAACAAGATATTCGTAAACTTGACCTTAGAACATCTGAAGATTGTTTGATTTCAGGAAGGTGGCATTGCAGGGAAGTCCAATGATCTGTTTATGCCAGCAGCAGACGACTTTCATTTAGCACTCCTGAATGAGGCGAAAAAGTCGTCTGCCGTAGCGTGGAGCAGGCAACGATAAATGGGACGCATGCGCATTCAGTCAAAGCGTGCCTGATGTGTCACGTGACAAAGAACTCCTCCAGCCGTTCTGCTCATTGTTCGACCCCTACCTCTCTTACGTTCCTCCCTCCACCCCATGTGGGTGGAGGGTAAAAACATGGGGAGTATTCGGTTGTCCATGGTCGATGATGGTTCAGGAAACATCATTTTCGTGCTAACAGGGAACGGTTTTCATTAAAAAGAGGAAAGCAAATCCAGTCAAGGGTTGGTTGAAGTCTAAATTTGCGTCGGAAGGTTCTAACTAATTTAACTCACGTGTTGAGTCAGAACACACGTCTGTTGTATCACATTACATAGGAAGGTTTATAAGTTGTTTCTGAGAAAATGTGTTTCTAAATATGAATTGAAAAATCGGTCTAAAAATCTAATATAGAGAAGTTGCAGCGATTCCATTAATTCCCTTTCATGACATTTCTTGATTTATAGCTTTTATGATTTCAACAGTCAATTAAAGCATTTCAATAAATAAAATTTGAATGTTTAGAAATAATTTGCCTCAAATTATATCGTAAAGCTATGTTTTAATATTTTCTAAAATGTCCTTAGATAAATATATAAGTTTCAAGATAAATGCACCAAAAATCATATTGTAATAAAAATTAATTTAAATAAATCGCTTAATATCAAATTTT
>JAPMOR010056540.1:0-23087 GCA_026543865.1 Argiope aurantia | reverse complement strand
TTAAGAATCCTAAGACAATTCTTTACAATGAATTGGACAAAAAAATCATTGATCGTCTATTCTGCGAAAGGGTAGTAGAAATGGAAATTGGAGTCGCATACGTGGCGTTATTTCATTGCTGAAAACAATTTTCATTGCAAATTATTTTATCGGGCACAATTTTTTTATCCTCACGTTTATCCTTTACAGAATCACTATCTTGCCTTCAATATGCGATTATATTTGTATAGGTAAGGATATCATGGCACAATTTTTACAGCGGACGCAAGCATAACAAAAAAAACCCCTTTTTTCCAGAAATAAACCCCTTTTCCAGGCAGAATGGTATTGGTTACCTTGCCATCAGTACATGATTGTGTTTGGTTCACAGGAGGACATCCTTTATAGTGTACACAGAAAAGAATATTGCACTGTTTTTCATTCTAATTTTTTTACTACGAAAATGCAGAAGAAATGAGAATTTTTTACACTTGCATGGCACCCTTTCATAGTTGTATATCAATATTTGGAGAAAATTGTTTTAGCGTGTATAACAAAAAAAAAACTCTTTGCCCTGTTTTCACCATATTTAAAGAAAAATGGTTTCCTGCAGTGTTCGATTCTCCTTGTTTCCGAAAGGATATCCTTTAACAAATCTTTATAGTTGAGATTGAAAAAAAAATCACTGGTTGTATTTCAACGTTTTCTTTTCTCCAAAAGGACAGTAGAAATTAAAATCTGCTTTTCTGATATGGAACCATTTCATTGTTCAAATCAATATTGAGTCAAATTATTATGGCGGGTATGGAAATAATTATTGCACATTTCAACCCTCACTTCGCTTTAAGTTATGAAGAATTATGTCCGATTTTCTTGGATTCTGAGTGCATGTCTTGGGAATAATTCTTGCAGTGCACAGTCAAAAAGATTAATCCTCTTTTTGTCTTTCCCTATATTTTTTTGCGAAAGAACATCGGAAATAAAAACTTCTCAAACATCGCACACTTTCTTGCTTTTAATCTATTTTCGAGAGAAATTGTTTTATATGTATTTCAAAAACAATATGTATTATATATACTTTTTGCTCCATCTTATCCATAGTCAAGAAAGAAGGGTTGCTTTTTGACTGATTCTCCTTGTTTCCGAAAGGATATCCTGTAACAAATACTTATAATGGACTTCTATTTATTGTTATATATTTTTTCTGCTAAAGGGGGCAGAAAAAAAACTATTATTCAGACTGTTCATTATTAAAATCGGTGCTGGGATCAAATTATTTCGGAGGGCACGACAGAATAATCGCACACTCTGACCCCCCCTCTTTTCTTTGTCATCTGGGTGCTATTTTCTTTCATCCCGAATGGATACTTCTGGAAAATGTTTATTGTGGGCACAGTAAAAGAAAAGAAATCTACTGTTTGTATTTCCATATTTTATTTTCTACGAACGAACAGTAAAAAAAAATTCTAACCTAATTAGGCACCTTCTAGCGGTTTTAATCAATATTTGGAGGAAATATTTTTGCACACATATCTATCTATATAAATATACATTAAAAATTGTTTTTTTGTGGTAGACATTAACCGCATAAAAAAATGAAAAAAAAAAATATTCGGAAATTTTATAAATACTTACATATAATAAACAACTATATATGTAACTACACACTACAGAAATTATTTTTTTTTCGGCGGAGAGGGACCGCATAAAAAAGTCTCACTTGGAAAATACGTCAATTATTTAGGAAATACACGAGAAAGTGCTTCCGAACAAAATAAATTAAATTAAAAATGGAAACATTTTAATAACATTTAATTTTTCAGTGTATATATGGAGAGGTTTACAAAATGCAATTACATAATTCCCTACCACTCGTTGTAATCCAAAACGCGCATCTTCTTGTGATGAATTTATTCAAAATCACTTTCCTCGCTTAAAGATACAATTTCAATTTATTTATTTTTTTGGCATCATAAAGTCAGTGATCATTTTTTGTGACGAGGTCGATTGGTCAGCTGCTTGTAAACGCCACGATAGACAGATATGCATGATCGAAGCTTTTTTTGGAATTTCAAACTCCTTTCGGAATTGGTATCTATTTTATGAAAATGTTTTTCCAATTTGTGGCCAGGCTGCATCTCTGCATATATTTTATCCGCTGTTATTGAATCCAGTTCTTGTCCGTCTTCATAATCCATCAAATTAATTATAATGTCCCTATCATTGATAGTTTCGTCCTCAATCATTTTCCCTGAAAGTGTCAGAGCCTTCTCAGCTGATGTTATGTGCGAGTGCAGTAATTTCTGATAATATAACATGTTTTCAGTTATATTTCGATTAATGACACATTCAGGCCAGATCGCATTCCAGCACAAATTTAATGTGCATGGTTTTATTTGAGCAATTGCTGCAGTAGTATGGTTTGTGCTGTCTAAAATTGAGAACTTTTTCCAAGCTTCATTTAGGCCAATTCCAACGTTTTCCAGTATTTTTAAAAATGTAGCTGAAAGTTAATTTCACATATTTCTTAAAATTTGCGATTATGCCCTAATCCAAGGCTATTTGTGTTTGGTGGTAAAAACACTATTTGTAGATTAGAATGTTCTAAACAAGGATGACCAGATGCATTGCCAACAATCAGCAACACTTTAAAAGGAAGACCCATCTCTGTATTTTGAACTTCCTGTACGAGGCAATTGTTGAACCATGTTGCAAAAACAGCTGATGTGTCCCATGCTTTTTTAATGACCATGAGATGTACTGGATATTCAGGTAAATTTGTTTTTTATCGCACGTGGGTACAAAGCATTATTTATAATAAGTGGTTTGAACATTTTTGAACTAGATGCATTACTTCAAAACTGGAGTGTAATTCGGTCCTTTGCAGCTTTAAAATCACTTGCAGTTTTTTCAGACTAGGCAATTAACGCTCGACTGGGCATCTTTTTCCAAAATAATCCAGTTTCACCTGCATTAAATACTTCATCTGGGCAATATCCACCATCATCAATAATTTTTGCTAGTACTTTACAATAATTCTTAGCAGCTGATTCATCGGCGGACACTGCCTCGCTGCTATGTTCACATTGTGAAGTGAGTATCGTCGTAAAAATCCAGTAAACCATCTATTGCTATCGAAAAATTTCAGGTTTTCTAAACAGGATGACGAACGAGATGGTTCCAAATCCTTCAGCTGGTTGAAATACCGTCTAGCTTTTCCTTTAATTAAATATTTGTGAATGGGGATTCGTTTTTTAGTTAAATCTTTCGTCCAAAACACGAGAACCTTTTCTGTCTTCTCTATTACAATATTTCTTCAATACGATACTCTTTTACTGCTTTCGTTTTGTTGCACTATTAATAGAATAGTTTATTTAATTCGTAAGTTTGTGTATAGCTCTTATAGTGGATTCAACAAATTTTAATTCGTTAGCAACAGCTGTGGATCCCTCACCATCTGCTAGTCTATTTAATATTAGCAATTTGGTTTCCAATGGAATTGTCTTTCTTTTCACTGTGACTACAATTATTCATTTTATTTTCATGAGCTTGGCTAGCTTGAGAATTCCAGTGCTTCAAAATCCTGAGTCGAGACAGAAACCGAGACCGAAAACAGAATGGAATCTCTCTTTTCTTCAGGGAGATTACAGGAGGGGGACACTTACTGACCTATAATTGAAATGGGTGGCCAGTTTTTACGCCCATGTGATTGTCGTTTGCAATTTGAAGGAAGGGTTTGTTTAATTTGTTGTTACTGATTTTACACTGACTCTTGTTTCGATAATTTCAGGAGCTTTTTTTTTGCATTTTATCTTTGCTATAGAATTAAGAGTATATTTAAAAAATAATATAAGGATAAATTATTTAAACATAAAACATTATTTTCTTCTAATCTCCTTCAAATATTTTTTTTCAAAACTGTATTTTCTTACTTATGAGGTATGAAAACATATGATGATAAAAATAAAGTTGGAAGTTTGTATTTTAGAATTATTGTTTTTTAATTATATTTTAAACATTTAAAAAGCATATGAAAATTATCATGAAGTCTTCAATGAGTAAGAAACTATTTTAGCAACAAAAATCTTGAAAATTCAAGCTTTTTTATTTTATAATTATTAATAAAATAATTTAACTTTACTTATTAATGTAAAATTAGGCAGGATTTTATTTCTTTTTAACTTACCCAAAATATTTTTACAAACTTTGTAGATATAGTGCAATATTAAATAAGGGATTGGTGGCTCGAAAAACTTGAATTAATCCAATAAAAAGGTTAAAAAATAAAATTTATTATTTTGCCAATATAAAATTTAAAACATCTCTAAATAAAAATTATCAGCAATAATATAGAATGCAGCATGTAAAAATTTCTTCCTTTCTACATTATATATTTGATTCCCTGAAACACTATTTAGATCGCGAGTATCTTAACACAACTCTACATTCGTTTGATTCATCAAAAAAAAAATTATTCGTTCATAAAGTAATGATTGGGCGGGGGAAGGTACTGATATTTCCCCGAAAAAAAATTATCGTTATCGTTTCCTCAAATGATCATTTCATTTATTCTCGTAACAAAATTATAATTAGACACTGAATTAAATTTAATATTTTGTATTTAATTTCCTAATTAAATTTAATACATTTTATTCCAAACAGCAAGATTTTTGTATTTGTATAAAACTGAGAAGTTTTGACAAATAAGGTGATAAATATGTTAAGATTATTTGTACTTTTCACACGCATGTAGACATTTATCAATCGGTTCATGATTTTTCAATTATTTTCCCAGAAGTTCCCTCAAAATTGAAAGTGAATGTATCAAATTTTACTTTATTTTTAAATTATGTACAGCAATTGATTACCATATTTTTACCATATTATACCGTCACCATATTTTTTCGACAATGTGCTAATTGTAAAAATGTGAAGAAAGAAGCAGTAATTGTCAAAATTTTAATTTAATATCTAATTGAAGTTTTCTGATAATGCAATAAATTTAGTAAAATCGATTTGTAATCATACAAGATATTAGAAAAAAACACCCCATGAGGAAACAGATTTCGAAAAAATATTTGAATAATCAGTGTCAATAAAAATAAGAGGAATGAAATAGATTTTTTAATTGATAAATATATTAAAAATTTTGCTATCTTATGCATAAAACAAAGTGAAAACTTATGGCAATCGTAATAAAACGTTTTAAAAATATCCAATGATTAAATTTAGTTCTTAACTGATAAATAATGTTTCATCCCCTCAGTGACTATCGGAGATGTCCTTTTCCTTCGCAAGCATAGCAGACTTGAAAAGCATCTCATCAATCATTGTCGATTTAGAGGACCCCCCCCATAGCGAGCATATGGTGCGCACTTCGGAAAATACCTTTCACCCCTTAAATTCACCTAAGCGCCTCAAAGCGCCTGAGTCAGGCCCCTGTTAGACGGGATGATTTCGGGCGAGTTAGGGCTCATAGGGTTAAAGGTGTACTTATGTCTAAAATAAAAATAATAAAAACTGTATACAAATAGGAGCAAAAGTAATTAATCTATTTACCTTTAATCTCCCCATAAAATGAATACTTAATCACACGAATTGTGGATAAAACTCGGAATACGAAGCGTATGTTGCTAGCGTGCTGTATATGTGCGCTGATAGTAAACATTACGGGTGGTGCCGACGCCGTTGAAATTCATAAACCGCATAAAAAATCACACGAAAAAAAACCGCATCAAAAAGGATCGCACTAAAACCAGTTTTATTGTATATGCATTGTAAGTTTTGCCCTTTTTCCTCCATAAAAAAAAAAATGTTTGCCTTCAATCTACTTTTCTCCTTTTTCCCGGAAGTATATCGTGAAACAAAACTTCACGATGATCATTACAAAAAAAAAAAAAAAAAAAAAAAACTTAATATTATCTTATGTTTTCTTTTCTGTCAGAGGGTATCAGATAAAAAAAAAATTGTGTTCCTGACTAACTTCCATTTTATTCATTGTGGTCAATTTATTTTAGGGAGGAGAGCAAAATAATTATTGCACTTTTTGACCCTCTTTAATTGTAGATGAATGGGTGCTTTGCCGTTAGTGTCCGGATTTCTTGGATTCCGAGAGGGTATCTGTTGGAAATACGTGACAGTGAATATAGAAAAAAATTCACTGTCTTACCATATTTTCCTTTCTGCGTAAGAAAAGAAACGGATTTTTTTTCTTACGCAGTCAATATTTGGTGGAAATTAAAATTGCGGGCATAAGAAAGAAAAAAATATTGTATTTTATGCCCACTCTGTCAGCCACGGATAAGGAAGAATGATTGATTGAATTCAGTGTTGCATATTCCATGTTTCCGAAAGGATAACCTGGAACAAATCTTTGCAGAGAAGATTGCCAAAAAAATCACGATTTTTCTCACCACGTGTTCACATCTGAAAAATATCAACAGAAAGACCAATTTGCTCTCCACTCTTTTAAACTTTTGTGACATGGCACCATGCTTGTCGGATATCGATCTCCAAAAACTCTATTAGAGATCAATATTCCTAATTCTCAATACTCATGTGATGTAGTATATAAAACTCGATGCTCTTCAAAGACTTACTAAAGCTTTTTATCTACTTTAACTACATCTAATTACATTCACGGACATCTAAAACTACGACGCACACAAAACATTACATTAAAACAAAATTTAAAACAGAAGTGCTCATAAAAAAGAAGTTCCAGATACAAGAAAGATACAATAAAGTTTAAAAATCTCTTATCCAGTCAGTTTTCTACGTCCTCCCACCTTGAATTGGGAGAGTTCGCAACTCAACAATTCTCAAAGTCACAAATTGAGTCTTTTTGATCCATGATTGATTCTTCCAGACCTAGTTTTAACAGTTTCTGAAATGGGACCTTCCGGATCTAATACTCGTGTCTGCGATATCTCATGAGTATCTTGCTCTTGTTGCACTTTAGCTCTGACATCCTTAGCCACATCATAAGTTATCTTCAACGGAAACAGTCGTTGAATCGGTCTTAGTATTTCTCCACGGGCTGTTTTAAGTCTCACGAGTCTAGTAATTCCCTCTTTCCCTGGGATGATTTCTGTCGCACATCCCAGGGGCCAGTTGATACGCTTCTGATTGTTTCCTACAAGAACATCATCACCAACAGAAATAGTTGACCTATTTTGCCATTTTGACCTTTGAATCAACGAACCTAAATACTCAGACCTGAATCTTTTCCCAGAATGCCTCTTGCAGATAACACATTTTGAGATGATCGATCGCACAGTTTTTCTGCCATTAAAGAACCAAAAAATGTTCTCTCAGCAGGTTGAGTAGCATTTGAGTCCCCACATCGACGGTCTTTTGTGAAAAGAAACTATTAAAAGTTTCACAACATGGTGTTGAGAAGGAAGAACTACAGGTCTTCGAAAAGAATGGCTGTCTTCGCGACACTCAATTTTTGTTCTCAATTTGATGATGCCATCCTCATGTTTGTAAACTCTTATAATTCTCAATTTCTCGTTAACAAATGCTTCACTTTGAATGATCTTTATTACTATTTCCTCCGCTTCTCCAAGGTCCTCTATATCCAGAATATCACAATTTCTCAACTCTTTTGGTTTTTTACAGTTTCTAAAAAATCTCAATATTCAGCCGATCATACGTACAATTTTCTCATATTGCGAAAAGTAATGATGGTACCAATCAGGTTCTTCCATATTCGCGTTTTCGATGGCGTGAGCACTCAAACAGACAATCGTGGTAGACACAAGAATTTTCTTTCGTTCCTTCAGCACTTCATCTTCATTGACGACTACATACGAGAATGGCCATTGATCAGCAGGTAAATGAAGCCAGCCAGGGCCCTCTCACCATTTGGACTGCACTAGTTTCTTGGTAGAACAACCTCTACTTGGTTGATAGGCAGGATTAAACGAACCAGGCAAATGTTCTAAAATTGTCTTTGGAAGTCAAAGTTCTGATTTCAGCAACATGGTTTCGTACGAAGGTACTCCAAGCATCTTCTCTCTTTATCCAAGTTATCACTGCCATTGAGTCAGACCACAAATAGATTTCTTCATGCGGGATCTCTCTTTTGATAGATGAGGCAAGGCTTGCAGTGATTGTAGCAGCCAACAACTCTAGTCTTGCAATAGTGGTCTTCTTTCCCGTTGGGGAAACTCTGGCTTAAGCACTTAATTGCATTTTGACATACTCACTCGTCTCAACTCGAAGAAAAGCTACTGGTGCATAAGCATTCATGCTCGCATCACTGAAAAGAATGCAAGGAACATTTCTCATCCGCATTACCAGTTTTTAAGTATCGAGGAATTTGCACCTTTTTGAGATGAAATATGAATCTCATCCACTTCATAAACTCTTCTCTAGTATCAGAGTCCACGTCTTCCTTCCAATTCAATTTTCGCTCCCAAGTTTTCTGTAGCAGCAATTTTGGAAAGAATGCAACAGAACAAGTTGCACCTCGAATATCGGCAATAACTCCAATGTTTTCCAACCGAAAACGATACAAGATATTTGGTATCAATTCAATCAAATTAACTCCAGTTTCTAAACAGTCATTGGAACTAGGGGCACCTTTCTGTCTGGCAGAAACATCGAATAAGGTCTGAGTTTGGTTGTACTATTCTTCAAAAGAGGACGGTATGGTAAATAATGTGCAGGGAGATTAATCTCCTCTTTAGTCACTTCTTCTATGATATTTTCTTCTTAAACACTGCTCCATAGGCTTCAAATAGTCCTTCGGACTTAAGTCTCTTTACAACTTTGTGTAATCTCTTCTCAGAAAGTTCAAAATTATCAGGAAGTGAAAAATGACCCTCAATCCAAGGTAAACTCGCAACACACCTATTGTTCTCTATTTTAACTGTGTCTAAGAAATGCTGCCTCGCTGCGTCTTGTAATTCAACCACCGTCTTCTTTTCAGATGGGTCTGTGATACCAAGAGAGCCAAGAGTCCACAAATCTCTTATGCAAGCACTTGTCGTGAGCATTGAAGCGGTTAATAAGCTTGTATTCTCACTATTGACACGTCCAATAACCGTCCTACCTAGCTTTGTTTCAATTGCAGTGATTCCATTTTTCAGTTGGAGATGGTTTCCGGTAATCAGCTTTCCTGCAACATCAGCTTATATGAGAATTTCAATTGGACCATCTAAATCTTCTGCCAAATGAATGTTGTAATCTCTAAGTTCTTTAAAATGTGACCCTCGTTTTGAAACTCTTGACAAATATATCATGTACACATCATGTTGGCAGGTTGAGGTATTGGAATCGCCGAACAGTGAGTGTTGTAAATACTCTCTGATTTTGGCTTTGTAATTCATTTCTTTAGCTGTGGCCTTCAGAAAATACGACCGCTGAGATTCAGAATCAGTGATGGGTTGAGCTTTAAGTTCAGTGGTTTCTCCTCTTACAAGAATGGTTAAAATTTGTAAGAAAACATTGGAAGATTTAGATAAGTAGGTCAGGGCTTCGTCGAGTTGTATCACTGATTCATGAACTTTAACATCTGTAGGGACAAAGGAAGAATTGGGTTCTGGTGACAATGTTCTACACAAAAATAAATGATGTTTCTTCCCACATAATTGGCAGTTGAACTTGGAACGGCACGTCTTCACTCCATGTACCTCTCTCAAACACAAGAAGCAACAACGGGCCTTTTCTACAGCACTTTGTTTTTCATGCAAAGTCAGTTTAGAAGCTTTTTTACAGTTCCATGAATTATGTTCCTCAGTACAAAAAATGCAGAGCTTCTTCTTTATTGAGATTAGATACCAAAAGATCATTTGCTGTTGATACTCTGGTTTGAAACTTCTCGTTAGGCTCTGGACTGTTGTTGGAAAAACTGGATTTTTTAGATTGATCAAAACTTTGGGAAGCTAACAAAATTCTTTTTTCTCCGTCCACTTCATCCTGGAAAGAGACTAAAAGCCGATCTAGATCATTACTTGGCATTTTCGTATTTGAAGAGGCATCTTTTTCCTCGGTTGTTAAACTATACGTCACCCCCTCACTCACTAGTCTGTGTGTAGTTCGGAATCGCTCCCATGCCTTTAAAGTCTCGTCAGAGAGAGGAGATTCGCCTAGAAGGAACAACATTGCTGTATATTTATCCTTGGTCACTCTCAAAGTCTCTAAAGCTCTTAGTTTCGTTTCTAACTGATCATACAGTTTACGTATGGGGATTTTTCGCAACTTTTGTTTTAAAAGTACAATAGACAACAGATCTCTCACATTAAACCAACTCTTCTCTGACATAGCGTAGCTTTAATTATTTAACCGCTTTATCATAATTTTCACCGCAAAGGGGGAAAGTTTTAATCAACTCGTCAGCTGGTGAACCTTTCTCCAAAGCGTGTGCTAAATAAGCATATTTATCATGATTATCAAGGTTGGAAGAGTTATCAATTTTTTGAAATTGTCCCCAAAAACACAACCAGTTTTTTATATTTCCATCAAAAGTGGGAAAGTTGATTTTAGGGTAATGCAATAAATTGTTCGGTGTAGTATTCATCGCTGCAGAAACGGTAGAAGCCGAAGAATGTTCTTTTTTTTCTCTCATCCAAAAGATCATGTAATTTTTTTTCTAAAACTCGCCACTTATCAATATAACTCTCTGAAATGTCTATTTAATTATTGATTTCCTCAGTCACTTCGGAAGCAAACAATAGTTCTCGAAATTCGTACTCGCACGCTACCATTATTTTCGCTTTCTCTCCTACAATTTTTAATTTCAAAATTGTTTCTTCGACGGTCAACTCATTTTCACAGTTCAAAAAGTCACTATGAGCAACCGTAAGGAGTCTCCGATACTGTTTTCGTGAATTTTTTAGTTTCTCCATATCGAAAATATAACAAGTTCAAAAGTTATGACTTACACGAATCGTAGCATATGTCCTGTCACGGATGGCAGATGTCGGATATCGATCTCCAAAAACTCTATTATGGATCTATGTTCCTTATTCTCAATACTCATGTCATATAGTGTATAAAACTCAATGCTCTTCAAAGACTTACTAAAGCTTTTTATCTACTTTAACTACATCTAATTACATTCACGGACATCTAAAACTACGAAGCACACAAGACATTACATCAAAACAAAATTTAAAACAGAAGTACTCATAAAAAAGGAGTTGCAAGAAACAAGAAAGATACAACAAAGTTTAAAAATAATATCTTATCCAGTCGGTTTTCTACAATGCTATTGCTGAAATCTATTTTCGGAGTAATTTATTTTAGTGGGCATAAAAAAATATATATTGCCCTTTCTTTTCTTCTTAAGGAATGAATGTATGCCTTTCCGTCTGTTTACTGTTTGTTTCGTCTCCGGGACGGTATTTTGGAACAATTTCTTGGGGTAGACAGAAATAAAATCCTGTGTTTCTTCCTGATTTTTCTTCCCCGAAGGACAGCAGAAAGGACAATTTTGTTGGCAGATATGGCGTCAATTCATTGTTGACCAATTTTCAGAGATTCAAGAGATAAATGACCAATTTTCAGCGTTTTTTCTTATTTCTGAAAAAAATGCTGGATCAATTCTTTACCAAGGTTACATAACAATAATCATATCCTCTTATTTTTTCACGTTTCCTAGTCGGGCAAAACCCAACAGAATTAAAAAATTGAGTCCGAAACTTGGTGCCATTTCATTGCTGAAACCAATTTTCGGAGTAAATTATTTTAACGGACTTAAATATACATTCGTATATTCCCTCCCCCCCATTTCTCCTTAATTAAAGACCGCTTGTCTTGCTATCCGTGAGAGATTGTGCTTTGTTGAGGAAATCCTGGGACCTTTTCTAACAATGGACCTGCCAAAAAGAAAAAAAAGCCTTTACTATTTGTTTTTCTGCTTTTTTTTCAGCGAAACTGTATCAAAAGTAAACGTTTTCGTCCCTGTCACCGTTTTATTGCTGAAATCAAATTTACGAGTATATTAATTAGTGGAAAAATTAAACTTTAGAATTCGGACCATTTCATTCCAGAAGCTATATTTGGCTCTTGCGCCTGTAAAAACCTATTATTCATCCATCCATTTCATTTCTGAAATCAATTTTCGGACTATATTATTTTAAGGAAGAATACCTGCCTTGTAGTATACGGTTTCTTTTGCGGAGTATATCCAAGGACATAAATACACATACAAAACCCATTGTTTTTATTTCCCTTTTTTCTCTGATAAAGGACAGCAGAAATGAAAATTTTCTGCCCTGACACGGCACTCTTTCATGCTTTTAATCAATATTCGGAGGAATTTATTTTATCGGACATAGCAAAAATAAATAAATACATATATATACGTGCAAATAAAATAAAGGAAAATAAAAGAACTTCACATCCCCTCTTTTGTCTTTCAATAACGAAAAACGATTTCCTTACAGTGAGAAATTTTTGTTTTTTCCGGTGAGAATCTTGAGATAATTCGTTACATAGAACATGGGGAAAAAAACACTGTCATTGCTTTGTCCATTCTGAGAAGGGACCGCAGAAATCAAGTTTTGAGTCTGCTTCACATTATTCCATTGCTGAAAACAATTTTCGCTGCAGATTATTTTATCGGGCATAATAATAATAATAAATTGCAATTTTTATCCTCATTTTTTTAGAAATTCACTGTATATTTATCTTTTCTGCATACTTATAGCCAGACATGGCTCTTGTGCCACAAACCTTAACTAATTAACTGTATCCTCTTGTTTCTCCTTAAGTACAGATTCATTGTCTTGCCTTCAGTGAGCGATTATATTTGCCCAGGTAAAGATATCCTGGAACACTTTTTACAGTATATACACACATAACAAAAAAAGCTTTCTTTTCGCTCCAGAAATACGGTAGGATAGTTACTTTACCGTCAGTATGTGATTTTCTTTTTTCCCGGGACGACATCTTGGGAACTCCTTTACAGTGTACACAGAAAAGAATATTGCACTGTTTCATTCTAATTACTTTACCACGAAAATGTAGCAGAAGTTAGAATTTTCTACACTTACGTGGCACCCTTTCATGGTTGAAATGAATATTTGGAGAAGATTATTTTAGCGTGTATAATGGGAAAAAAAAATTGCTTTTTGAACTCTTTTCTCGATAAATAAAGAAAACACAGCTTTCTTTAGTGTTCGACTCTTTGTTTTCGAAAGAATATCCTGGAGTAAATCTTTTTTATTGAAAAAAAATCACCGATTGTATTTTAACGTTTCCTTTTCTCCAAAACGGTAGTAGAAATTAAAATCTGCTCTTCTAACATGGAATTATTTCATTGCTGAAGTGAATGAAGGGTTAAAATTATTTTAGGGGGTGTTCCACAATGGTTAGTGCAAATTTTGATTTTTTTTAATTAACGAAGAATAGCTGCTTCGACGTCAGCGCGTGACTTTCTTCGATCCGAGTGTTTACCTCGGAAAAAATCTTTTTACAGTGAACACAGTAAAAGAATCCGCTGTTTCTGCTTCCATATATTCTTTACTACGAAAGAACAGTAGAAATAAAAAAAAAAATTCTGTCCTAACTTGGCACCCTTTCACGGTTGAAATCAATATTTGGAGGAAATCATTTTATCAGGCATAATTGAAAAAAATATTGCAATTATTATCCCGTTTTTCTCTATAAATAATTCCCTTCAGTGTGTGATTTTGCTTTTTTCCTCTGCGAAACCTGTGGCATCTCTTTGCAGTAGATATTGAATAAAAGGGGGAGGGGATACTTTACTTCAACTATGAACTGGATATCTTCAGACAAATTTTTGCCGGGGATATCTCAAACAATAAGAAGGAAAAAAAATAGTAATTCACTGTTCGTCTTTCCGTCAGCAAAAAAATATTTACCGAGATAAATATTCGCTGCCCTAATATTGCTCCATTCTTTAATGAAATCATTATGATTTAGTTAATTTTGCGCGGAGATATATTTTTTTAATTTTATCTTTATTCTTTTCCGCCTGAAGTAGAGCAGAACGAATGCTTCGCTGCGAGGATGCCGTCTTCCATTTGTTGCCATTGGATGTCTTATAGCTAAATGCAGTATTGGAGTTCAGATGAAGAAAAGCAATTAAATTTGTTATTTTTATTTTCAAGTTGATGCCGTCTTCTTTCATTTCAACGAGGAAATTTTTATTTGGATTCCATTATTTTAGCGAAAATCAAATAAACTGAAAGAATATTCACGTTTTGCGAAACAATATACCATAATTATAGAAGAATGGAATCTTTCTCGTCTCGCGTTTTTAAGGAATTTATTTAGCTCAGTTTACATGACGAAGTGTTGAAAAACTGTATTGTATTTCTTTACAAGCAATACAATATTGTATTTACACCTTCTCTCCCCTTTTCTCATAACCTTGTATCACTTTGATTGCTATGTACCAAGATTTGCTAATGATTTTCAGAAAATTGAATGTTCTCGATTTCATTTGAAAACTTTGAACAAATCACTGAAGCAAAGAAATAAGATTTTCTTTAAAATCTTATAAAATCTGAAGATGTAATAAAACGGAATTTGAAAAAGTAGAAAGAAAAAAGAATACGCAGGAAAAATTTAATATTTAGAAAATGAAAAATACAAAATTACATTGAAAAAATGAAATCATTTTCGTGCTTGTTTGTTGAATGTATGATGAGGTTTGCGTATAATGGGAATTAAATTTTAGATCCAATATATAAAGTGTAATACCGTATATGTTCTTAGAATGTGTATGAGTTGTATTTCAATATATGTTAAATTCTATATTAAGAAATATAATTCTTGAAAATCTAATATTGTATATGTAAAGTATTGTACAGGATTTAATTTTTGTTAATTTCATCATTCGATTCCAGCGAGAAGAAATAATTCATTAATGTGATTTTTAAATGTTCATGTGTATTAATTTAAAAAATAATTATTTTAGTCTGCTATTGAAAATAAAGTGTTACAAAATGGTAAAATTTTACATTTTACAGAAAATAAATTATTGCGGAGAAATTCTTTAGTTTTTCAACCGAAATATGAAATGATGCGTCTTTAAAATGAGTTAAATTATAAACGGGACTAATGCAGACAAAAAAAAATCCAAAAATATTTTGATTTTTAATAGCATATTTGTAAGAGAATTATTTTATTCGTAATTGAAAATTTATCATTGAGAATTGCATACTTATTGTTTAACAATAAAGCTATAATATGAAGATATTGGAGCATAATTTCAATAGCATAGAGATTTTTTTTTAAAAATTAAAATATTATAAAGAATAAAAGAAAAAAATATAATATTTAATCATTAAGAGTTTATAATTTTTATTTCCATTCCGATGAAGATGAAATTCAGATGAATACGTCAAAAACCATACGTATAAATTATTCAAAATTTATACCCAAATTATATATGAACCTTTATTTTAAAAATGCAGTTATTTTGTGGGTATTAATTATTACTTTTACATTTTTGTGCTTTGAGTATTACTTTAGATTTTTAATTTCTCTAGAAACATTTTTTTTTCTTGCTTGAGCTTACAGACGCAAAAGAAGTATTAAATGCTACACAAAAGTAAGGATTTTAAAGCAAATTCAAATTTCAAATTTCTTTGCAATTTCAAACTGATCCAATTTCATACCTTATATTGGTCAAATAATTCATTTTGAATAAAGACTATTTTAGTTTTACTTTTAAAATGTGTTGTGGTGATGGAAATTTTCATTCTAAAGAAAAAAGTAAAATTGTAAATTTAAAAGTCAAGTTGAAGATTTAAGCAGTTGAAGCGGAGTTCTGATTTTAAATGTTCAAAAGTCATAATGGAGTTATTAAGTGGGAAAAAGGAATAATGGAAGTATCAGACGTTTCGAGATATTAAATCCTCAAAAGGCACTTTGTGACTATGAAATGTTTTAAAGGTAATGTGGGAATCTGAATGTTTGAAGTCGTATTGGCTATTTAATGTTGAACGGCATGATAAAAATTTAAAATTCCAAAATCTTGGTAAAAAATAAAAATTTTAATATACATGCAGAAATTTTTAAAAATTTGAAGGTATGTAGCAATCAAATAATTTTATAGAATCAAACGCAATAAAATATTTTGCAGAATTTATGCATTTCTATTATCTGGAAATTAAAACCACATAGGGAAAATCCCTTTGCTTCTATTTTATTCTTTTTCAATCGTGGGAAATTCTATTTTTTCTGAGTAAACCACTGAAAAATTTTTAAAGCTTTTAAATTAAAATTTTGAATCTTGGCTTCAAAGTCTAAAACCGTATTTAAAACAATAGAATCGGAACAATATCTTGAATAAACTGCTTATTTAATATGGAATCACAAGTTTAGAATGGCGACTTTATATTTGAAAATCCCATTTTTATTTCCTATGAAAATTGTGCCAATCTTCCGCATTCTTGATTTATGATAATGCAGGTATGCTAAAGAACCCTTTTGCATAAACTTAACTTTATAAGAAAATTTAAATTCACGGTACAATATCATTGTCTTGAGTATGTTCTTTTGCATGTAGGTCGTATTTTAAGAGGTTATCTATTGTTATAATTTATTACTGCATTTTAATAAATAGCACTGATGTGGTCGTAAAACGCGAACTTCACGACTATTTTACTGGAAACGAGGTACTTTGATCGAAACTTCATATTGAGAAAATGCGTGCCTTCCAGAAACATTGTTGGTTGTGATTTCAGATGAAATTAATATAAGCTTAAAAACCGGGATTCGAAACTGATGCCCACGTTTAAATTCAAATATCGGTTATGCTATCTTCTTTACGTTTCTAAGTATGTTGATTAAGCGTGGAACAATGTTTAGTATTCAAGGAATATGAATTTTTGTAAAAAGTGGCAGATGTTTTTAGATGAAGCACGCCGTCTTAATATCTCTTAACACCGTACGTAATGACAAATTATTTGATAAAATACTCTACTGTGTGTTTCCTATAAAGACATGGGAGGAGGTGATGATCCATTTTTAAACGTTTAGAGAAATCAAAACATTTATCGGATCTGATTAAGCCTTATTCTCTATTCAATTTCATAAATTTGCTGAAAAATTTCACTCCCATCTACTAATATAGTAATATGAACATTTCCTTAACTACTGCAAATGATGGGAAAGTTTTCTCAGTTCAAATTGTTTCGATAAATAGATCACAAAATTTAAAATTTTAATTTTTTGCTCTTCTTCATCTGTTGAGGAGATTTTATTCAATCATAAGAAAACAAAATGTAACTTTCTAGAGTAATTCTTTTTAATTCGAAACTAGATTTACACCCTGGTTTTAAATATAAATAAAACGGTGTTAAAAGTCGCAGTAGTTGCATTTCTTAACCGTTCTTTTCATGGAAAATAGAAAATCTACCACTGGGCTCCAGGATGGGGTAGAAGCGGGTTAAAAATGAATGCGTCAAGTGTCGTCGGCCTCTGTTGGCTTTCCGTTTAGACAGTTTGGGACCGGCGGTCTAAACGGAAAGTCAAATGCCGGTCCCCAAAGTACGCGGCACATGACGTATTAGCAGTGTTTTAACATATTAGGAAATCAAACCTGAGGGAATTGCTGGATTGTTTGTAAATTTGATTGAAAATAAGTGCCCTTTCGGATGATCGGTGTGTCGTATGCGTGCCTGCGAATGTGCGTGAATATGTATTGATTGAAATGGTGTCTTTCGATTAAGAAAGCAACTACTGCATTTAACACTGAAAACAGCTGTTTGAACAATTTGTCAATATAGTTATTAAAAATGTCATTCATAATATATGAATCTAAAACGTTTTAACGATGGATGTAATTGGTAAAAAAAATTGGTGTTAATTGGCAAAATATTATATATAGATCGAATAAGTTAATCCAAGAAAGACTTTCTCCTTAATATGTTCTCCACTTATACTAATTTTACCTCGCTAACCAAAGAGTTGAATACAGGATTTTAACTTTATAATTACTGGCATTTAAATTACTCCTTTTTTTTTACATAAGCCGTTATTTTATGGTTTTTCCATATTGATTACAATACAACGTAGAAAAAGAAACTTGATATTCAATTTTCTCTTCGTCTGTGAGGAAGCTGTAATGAGGATAAAACTTAATCTATGAGCCGCTTCACTCCGCTTCCTAATGTTCATTTCGTATTTTTCGGCCGTTTTCTAAAAATTTCTGGTAATCAAAGTTAATTATCGGAAAATTTTATTCTCTGTATTAAAATGACACGTCATGAAAATTTCTCTGATTTGCCATAATTAATTTTGTTTAATTATCCTTAATTTTACAGGGGATTACAATATATATACTCAATTCCTTAATTTTAAAAATTCTGAATGAAATTTATAAACTGAGTAGAAATAAAAAGAGCTAATATTGTTAATTTTTTCTTTGGTGTTTTGGGATATATTTTAATTTTTCTTAAAAGATATACTCTTATTTGCATGATACATATTTCCTGCGAAATATTTCAATTACTTAAATGAATTAACTTAATCCTGAAGTCATGACTTATTTACAATCAAAAGCAACGTCGATAATAAGAATTTGAAGGAAAATTTTTAAATTTTTGGTTTTTTATAGAAGCCTGAACTTTTTTTTTATTTAATTATTTTTCTCAACTGAAATCCTAGCTTAATATTACTTCGATGCCAATGAATTTTTTAAAATATGGTTTTCTGAAGCCAAGATTCAATATTTTTTTATTAATGAGTCAGATTCAGTTTATTGATTTTTTAATCCTAATTGGTAGATAGTTTTCATCAATAAGATAATTTCCTGCTGAATCAGAAATTTTTAATCAATAAGAATTTCCTGCGAGTACTTCGTTGTTTCTAAATTAACATTCAAGTTAAAATGATGTGTGCTAGCGATAATACTCCTATATTTATTGTTTGATATTTAACCATATATTTTGAATTTCTTTTGAGCTTACTGAAAACATTACAATGCTGGACGACGCAGACAGAGTAAATTGGCCAATGATTCAAACCACCATCCACCAAAATTGCATGTTACTTTAAAAATGATATTCTTGTACGGAAGCCATAAAGGTGAGCAAAATGTTGTTTTATATTATAAAACCTGAATTTTGAAATTGAGAAAAATCTAAAAATTACGTTTCCACATGTTTTCAAACCTGCGAGATTCAAAAAAAAAGTTATTAGCAGATTGCATAACTGTTAGATGATAATTTCAAATCTGTGCTTTAATTTATCAAAATCATGATATTCGGAATTAATTCCTTTAAAAGATTTTTTTAATATAAATGGCTTTCTATAGATTACTTTTACAGCTGAAATCAAATTTTAAAATAAAATAATTATTTGAAAATATAAAATCAGTATATAATTTTTCCCTTATTAAGATATTGATTATTTTAAAATTGTTCCCTTTTTTAAATTTCAGTTACAAAAAAATTATTTTACAATTGAATAATTAAAATTCTAGTGAAACAGCTGAAGGTTACGTTGTTTAAAAATTGAATCAGTAAAAACTTTTATTTATTGTTAAACTTTCTCTCTTCTTTCTTCTAAGACTTAATTACGAATTATTGTCACCTCAAAAAAAAATATTTTCCTAATCGAAAACATTATAGAGATTGTGTATTTTGATTCAGATATGTGTAACATACGCATAAAGGATTAAATTGGATTTCTCTTGAGCGAAAACTATTGAAATTTTCTTGAAATTTCGTCTAAAATTAACCCCCAAAAATTGCATAGCTATCTCAATAACATGTTTTCAGAGATAAAAAAAAAGCTATAAAAGGTAAAAATTTCTTGACTTTTATCCTATAAAATTTGGCTTTTTTAAATTTCAAGAATATAATGATAATTTTATCAAATGAATCCTATTTTTCCAAATTAAAAAATAAAAATGAGCAATAAAACACGTATGGTCATCATTCAGCATTTGATACTTTCTCTGTCCTTTATATTTATAAGTGTAGAAAAGTTAAAACTGAGATCGGAAAAAACTACAAAATATATTCAAACATGAAAACTAATCAAAAATTTAAATAATTGTGAAAGGAAAATCGCTTTTTAAATACAATTGATTCCATTTTGAGTTTGTGCATAGACAAGACATTCACCTAAAACAGGAGCTAATGCTAAACTTAAAAATTAATTATATTACTTCGAAACATTTTTGCTTGTTTACATTTCTGATAATCCTCAATTATTAAATGTCAAAAGCTGTCAATGCTCTCATTTTCTTACTCAAACTTTTAAAGATGGCGCATGTCTATAAACTTTTAAAAAGAAGTTGTCCCAATAATATGATTTTACATGCCGTTTTCAAATTAATAGGCGAATATTTCCATTGGGAACTTTTTTCTATTTTGTCAGCTAAACAAATACGAAGGAAGCTTATAGGATATATAGATTATAGGATAGATGGAGAATATTTAAGTTGTTAGCATTCCAACAACTGAAATCTTGACAGGACCGAAATAATTGAATGTATTGATTCTGTTGAAAATTTTAAATAGTATATTTTTTAAATTGCAGTTAATGAAAAAATGTTATACACAGTCTGAGTTGTTTCATCTACAGCTTTGTTACTGTTTTTTTTTTTTTTTTTTTTGCCAAATGTAAGACAGTTACTAGCTTTGCATGCACGCTAATCAACTGTCTCAGCTAGAATCGGAACATTTTCATCGCGGTGACTGGCCAGCACCAAGATGGAGATGTTTCACATAAAATGTTGCGAATCATTCATAAATGAAATATCTAAACTTTTAAAAGCATTTCGGATCGGAATTTGAGTTATGTGTCTAACATTTTAAAATTTTTTATTCGCAATTTCGACACGTAAAAGATTCTTAAAAGAGCGATATCAAACGTTGAGGGTATTTCTAAGCTATTACAATCCGATTTTTCTATTTGCGAATATGGAGAGTTTGGCAACAGTTAAGCCTTTTCTTTAATGAGGGCTCTTCAATTTGGCATAAGAATCAAGTAGTGGATAAAATTTTTTACTAAAAAAATAAAAATAAATACTCTAGTTATCTTAAAATTTCTAAATTCTCTAAGCCACTTTTTCTCTTCAGCATGAATAAGATGCGTCTTGTTCACATTCTCAAGATGGAAATCGTTACAAATATTATATCAAAAATTGAATCAGTCGTGTGAAAAAAGACGTATAAACCTACAATTTTAATATTCTTTGTTTATACCAGTCTGTAAGAAATCGTATTTCTCTTATCGTATTTCTCTTCCGAGATTGCCGACTTCACAGATCCCTTCCTTGTAAATCTCTAATAAGTGAGATTCAGAATAAACAATTTAGAAGATTTACAAATAAAACCGGATTAAATTTGAAGGAGGTTTTTATTCACATTCTGACAGTCTGAGATTCATTAATTTTACCTAAAAGTTAGACGAAATGTTCTAAAAAATAGCGAATTAATTCCTTATTTCTAGTTTATTTGTTACCAAAGATTTTGAGAACATACCAAAACAAATGTAACAAAAAAATAAAGAAGTAATTAAATTTTGATATTCCCTTACTAATGCTATGTATATTTTGAAAAACTAATGAAATGAATGTAAATGTTTTAAGAAATAGTCTTTATATTATGACTAATAAATCTGCAGTTATTTCCAATAAAAGATATTAAAGAGCCTTTAGAATATTTTGTTTTTCCAAGTTAGAAGCGTAATTGAAGTTATGCGCATAAATTTTATAATTTCGTAATGATGCATCGTCCAGCAATTTACACGCAGTAATTTTTTAATCCTATACATCTACTTCAGTAGTGGTGGTTTTAATCATTTTTATATGCCTTGGTAGCCATTTTTAATATCGTTTATTTTAGAAATTAATACTTCTTATTTAAGTAATGGTATCCCTCCTCAAATATTGAACTAAACGAAACAGATGGTTTTCCCTGTATGGTAAAAATAACAAATATTTCTAATTCTTAACGATTTATCTACCTGTATTGTAGTATACTTCGTAATATGTGTACCTCAAAGAACAACATATAAAATTGATTGGAAATATTCGGAGTTCAAAATTATTTTCATCCAGTTTAAATTATTCAATTAAGATTACAGAATTTAAACATTCTTATTATTTGTAATTACAAACTATTTGCATCTGGAAAATGCAAATGTAATACGAATCCAATAGTCGCATTTATCCATTATTAGGAGCATATTAAGATAATAAAACTTTGAAGAGAATCATCAGGAGTGGTTACTCTAAATAATACTAACTCGTACTTTTGATCTCTATTACCCCAATAAATATTTTACCGAAAGGATAGGCGGGGAACTACAGCGAACTTAATCATAGCTGAATTTTGTGATTAAACACAATGCAATTAAAAAAGTAAAAAATGTTTTTTTTTTTTTTTGCAATGGATGATGAAAATTAAAATTCTGAAAATAAATTCTGGATCTTTCTTACTTATGCTTTAATCTTTTCCACCAACACAGAACTATGTAGTTGTGCAATGATTGCAATTCCATAATGATAACAACTAATTTAGCTAGCTTCTATTGGATCAGTTATATCCTTTCTCTTCAGAACAGACACACTTCTATTGGCAGAACGTTGTTCCAAAAATTACATCTCGAAAACACATTAGGATGTAATTTTTTAGGTTCATGATTGATTTCTGTATATTGTCATTGATACTTTTAAAATTCAACTTCTGAAGAGATGAGAAAACTATCTAGCGTTGTTTTTTAAATGATTTGGAATTGAAGAAATTGATGTTACAGGCAATTCTTTTCTTTAATTTGGCTTGTGGTAATGACATATCTAATATTTCGAAGATGGTGGTTATTATCTCATATGAATTGGAGAAACGACAAGAAAGTTCTCCACAGTATAATGCATTGGGTTTGTTCTTACTCACAGCTACAATGCACGAATTTGTTAAATCTGAGAAGAAACGATGGCTTCGTTGGATGAAAAAAAAATTATTTCCCAAATTTGAAATCAAAGGGTCATTCTTGTCAGATATTGTAAATTGAACACCAAGTATCTACATTTTTCCGAATTTCTTGCCATTCCTTTTTATTATGAAAATTTGTAACATCGAAGAATGCTTTTAGTGCATTCTTAATTTCAATTTTCTACCAATATACACTCTGCTGCTTACTTAGCTAATATATCTATTCCATGC
>JAPMOR010056528.1:0-13087 GCA_026543865.1 Argiope aurantia | reverse complement strand
TCATACATTTTTGAAAAATGTTTCTCTAATAATAGAGCAAAGATTGCATATTATAATCGAGTGTCCATTTAGTTATATTATAATCGAACTTCCATTTTTTAGCTAACTATGAATTGATAAAATATATAGATACTAATATTTTTATGCTAATATTTGCTAATGCTAATATTTTAATAAAAGAAGTTTTAATAAATAATAAAAGAAAAAGTAAATCATACATTTTTGAAAAATATTTCTTGATTAATAGAGCAAAGATTACATATTATAATCGAGTGCCCATTTAGTCTTTGAGAGAAATATTTTTTTCAGCCTCAACAATAATCAGGGAAAAAACAAAAGTTAAGTAAGTCAAAAAGTATCCAGGAACTTGTTGTTGCTGGTAATCATATGTTAATGCAGTAACTAAAATTATTAATTAAATAATTGCTCTAAGGAATGCCAGAGCTTTTTATATTTACTGTTATTGGCATTCCAACTAGTTGAATAAAAAGAATTTTAAATACACACTTTTGTATACCTTACTGAAAATAAATAATATTATTCAAAATATACAATAATCAAATCAAAAATCAAAACGCTTTAAATCATTCTTAAGAATTTTTAAAACTTAATATCTTTTTTTACCAGAAAGTGTATTAAAAAAGAAATTAATATCCGTAATGTTTATAAGTTTTTGTTTCATTGAACCTTATTTATTTGTTGCATTCATGTTCATTTGTACTTTATTCAATAATGCCTTATTTATTAATATGTTTGACGCTATACTAAGTTTGTACTTAATACACAGTTTTTCAGTCTTTTTTCATTAATTGAAGTTTTCAAAAATCGTTTTCACTATTATAATTGGCTCCTATTATGATATATATATATATTCTCTGTTATAATTGTACCAATTGAAACTTTGCTCGATATTTAATAAATTTTCCTCCCTCATTTTAATATTTATTTTAAAAAGGGAGAATAAGTTATCCTAATCGCAAGCCATGCTGAAAGGTATGCTTTGTTTTCCTTTTCAATCTAACGACTTTTTTTTTAATTCTTCCGAAAATGAATGCGAATGTCATGTTGTTTGAAAACCTTTGTTTGCTGATACAATTTTTAAAAAACTATTTGACAAAAAGGGATAAAATTAATCAAAAATATATAATATGCTTTCATATTTCTAAAAATGTGCCTGGGTTATTCAATATTTTTATGATAATAAAAATTATTTTCAAAGAATCTTTATATACCTTGAAATATACTAAAAATCATGAAATCTCCTTTATCATTACGTATTCAAATTCTGAATTGTTTATAACTCATCAATCGTTTGTCCAAAATTACAAAATGTTTTATGTATTTGAGGTGTTTTAGTCCGAAAAATTCAAAAAAGGGTGCTGCTATTTGAAAAAAAAAGTGCTAACCACGTACTATATGAAGAAATATTCTATATACTTATAGGAAACATATTTTTACATCTATTTAATTTAGGTATTTGCAGTTTTATTGCGCTATAAGTAGCATCGAGATAAAAAGCAATGTCTAGTTGCATGTTCCAATTTCTGGTTTAAGGATTCATAGACTGTTACGAGGTGAAAACTACTATTTTAGATTCTAAAACGTTGTATTAAATTTCATTCACCTAAGATTTTGAGTTCTTGAGTTAGGGTGTTTACTTGCATGCGAAAGTGCAGCTTGATAGGCAGTCAACCCTTGGGCAGATTTGGTTCAGAATTTGATGAAACCCTACATTGTAAATCCTTAACTTATGTATCAAATTTTATCCCTCCAGCTTTCTATGTTTTGTAGGTATTGTATTCACTCGTACTTGACAAAAAGTTCGAAGTTCACAGGCAAACAGCCAGGAATTATTCTATAAACATTTTTTACTGATTTACGAAGGTTTGAAATGTAAAGATTTGTCGAAATCCCGATTTCGAATTTTTTGACGACTGCAATATTCTCTGTATAATTCGTAAACAAGAAAGTAAAAAAAAGAAAAAAAAATTATTTGATATTTGAAAATACACTATAAGAAATTCATTTGTTTTTTAATCCTGTTGGACTAATTTTGTACCAAAATAAAATTTAATAGAAAATAAGCCCTAATAAATAAAATTATATAGAAAAATTATCAATTTTTACCCATCTTTTTTAATAAAAACAAATCAAAATTGTAGTATAGTCCAAAAATAAACCCAGGGTACCAAATGAAGGAATAATAAATATTTTAATATTACAAGTTAGTTTAGCTATTACAAATTACGTTGTTTAGTATTACAGGTTACAGTTCAGCCAGTATTAATATTTATCTGCAATGTTTATTCTCATAAATCAGCGAGTAATCCGAGTTTACTTCAATGTTAAATGTAAACATCTCCTCCTTTCATATTTCCTCTCACCCCTATTTTGAAGAATTAAATCCATCCTAACGCATACGCAAAAGAGCGAAGGGTTTTAGAATCCGCTATCAAACATTAGAAAGATAGTTTGCTAAATCCAAAGAAAAAGAAATTCCGTAGTAGTTTTTTTCTTGATTAAGCATAATTTCACAATCAGTATAGTGTGGTTTGTATTAATGAAAGCATAATCATACTTTTCTTGCATTGAATAATTAATCATTTTTATGAATATTTGAACCGCTTGCTTCCAAGTCTTTATGATAATTTTCTATTACCGAGAATTTAATGTTATAATAAGAAAGGTAAGTAAAACTTTTTAACCGAAAGTTGCTGAGTAAATGCAATCAATATATCAATATATATCAATTCGGTTCATAACAGAAAAAATATTTAAATCTAATTTTTATTATAATTATTCGATTAAGTTTAAAGAGAAATTAAACTAATCTTTGTGATAGTAAAATTCACTTAATAAAATAAACGGAATAATTGCTAATAAACTATCCCAGGTGAAAATCATTGTATTTCTAGTGTAGATACTATTAGTGAAAAAAATTATGATACATTAATGATTTAAGAAGCAGTACTGATGAAAATTTTGTAATACATGTTTAAATCTTGTAGATATATCTAGTCAAAGTCACAAATATAACAGAAAAAAAAATCACAATTTTCCAAATCCTTAGAGTGCAGTTATCTTAACGAGAAGACTTGTTCCTGCTATTGGTACTTTTCACAAACTGAAATAAATGAAAGTAATTCTAATCAATTGTCTCTCGAGGATATCTTGAGCTCGTATTGTACTTCAAATTAATACGGAGGGTAAAGAAATCTTATTTATTAGACTACAATGCTCAAAGTTGTAACTTATTTCATTATTCAGGCATTTTTTTTTCTACAGGTAATTTCGCTTTCACTCTACAAAGAAAACGTTCACGACAAAGGAAATAATTTTACATTAAAAAGCGAAGTTTAATGAATAAATAAATTAAAGTTGAAGTTCGAAAGTCTTCTATTTCAATGATTTCTCTTATTTGGTTTCAAATAAGCATTTTATTTGGTATTTTATTCTGAATAAGTTGTAAGAAAAATTCCAAGGTAAAATGTTTTACTCAAAATGTTTTATGCAATACCGGTAATCTGAAAATGTTTTACCAAGCATTTTTATTTTTCTGTTTCTTGTTGGAGATAATTTATAATAATTTGATTTATGTTAAAATTTTCCTATGTGTTTGAAAATAATTATATCATTTGTTTATCTAAATAGTAAGCAATTGTATATACAAATTTAATTTATTATAATAATTATAAAAGTATTATTTATAATATTAATTATAAAAGTATTATGAGAAAATTGACCCCAATCAGTATTTGGTTTCTTTTTCAATTTTTATAAAAAATTCAACATGGTAAGATTAAATACGTTACAGCTTTATTGCAGTTGGTGCAAAATAGAACGTTCTGGAGATAAAAAAGGAGTGCCCATTTGATTTTTTGAGATGTTTTGCATCCTTTTTCTTTTTCTTTAATTTTATTCAATTCTTATCTCTTTGTTTGCAGATGATTTATGTTATCTCCACTGTTATTAAAGAATTTGTTTTGTAAAGAATAAAATCATGTTGTAAAATAAAAATATTTGAAAGGAGTTGAGAGAATGAAAAATTCTGTTAAATCAAATTTAAGCTTTCTGACAAATTCTGAAATTCACCCCCTCCCGAAAAAAATAACTGTTTATTATATTTGATTTTATTTTTTAGCCAACTCCCTCTTTTTTTAAACTTATACAATAACCATTTTAATAGGTGCGAGCATATTTTTATTTCTAACGAGAACATCACGATAATATTTGAAAAAGTCGAAACTCTAACAAATTACACCATATTCTTATGCGAAGAAGTTTGCTAAACTTTAATAGATTTAATATGTTCATCTTCACTGTTTACGTCAAACCGTTTGGCATACATTATCTTTTAAATTCATCATACTTCGAATTCATTGTAAAGCTAAATGATAGATATCTCTGTAAGCTAATTAAAGACATCAAGGTATAATGGAATAACTGGCAAATGCTTATACTTTTAATTTGAATTCTTTGGTATTTTAAATATATTTCCGATTCCATGAATTTGTAAATAATATAATATTAAAATATTTATATGATACGAATTTATTGTAGTTAAATCGAAGTTAAAAATAAAAATTTGGGAAAAATGTATTAATTATTTACGTTAAATGATACATTATTTCGAAATCAGTGATACAAACTGAACCGAAAACTTAATTTCTATAGAATATATTTTCTGAAAACTTCTGATTCTGAAAACTTCTGATTCTGAAAACTTCTGATTTGATGTGCGGCTTATTTTGAAATTTTATTGCAAATATTTTGTGCAAAATTGCTGTTTGATGTTTGTTTATTATTTACTTATTTATTTTGTTTATGAACTTTCTCACAGTGAAAGCACATTTAAAAATGCAAAATGAAAATGATCATTTCCTTACAGAATGATGCTTACAAGATGAAAAAAAGGAAAAAAAGAAATAGTTTTTAAGAATGCACTTTTATTAATGTACTACAAAATTATTTTCTAATTTTTAGTCTTTATTTTATAAATCCTTAATAGAAATATTATGGAATCTGAAATTAATTATTCCACAATTTATTATTAGTTGGAAGCAATGACATGCAGATTAATTATCTCAATCTATTAACTCATAATTAAGTTCTAAATTTTTTAAAATAGTGTAATATTGTCGGGAACACAAAGGTATTTGAGATTTCAAAGTCTAGCACATAAGAGAGTTAATGAAAAATCGATTACAAAATTTTTGAAGACATTAAAAAGTCTAATTAAATAAACAACAAAGCATGTAAGCAACAGTAAATTCAAGACATTGCTTAGATTATTTCTTTTTTATGACAGACACAATGAAAGTTTCTTTATGTTACGTGATGTTTTTATACTTACCTTATGTTATTAAAGCTAAAAATGCATATATTTTAAATTCTTTATTGACATTGCTTATGATTAACGGAAATTCCTAAGTGGATATAATTACATAATTTTTACTAACTAGTATTCAGCATAAATTTATGTTACTTACACCCAATAGAGAATTATAAGTTTACTCATGGAAAGTAAACGTCTAAAAGACTAATTGTACTAATAAGAAGAAATATTATTGTTATTAATATGCAGTGCAAACACACAGGGAGAAATAAATGAGTGCGTAACTAATAAGCTTTATCATTATTCTTTATGCCCTCGTGAGCTGTTTTGAAGCGCTAGCACATTAAAAATGATACTAGAAGAGTTTTTAACTTTTGAAGCTACATGACACTAATATATCGGTACCTGATATGCTATTAAAAATTTTTTTTCTTCGTATTGTGAATACAAATGAGAAAAATAGCAAAAATTTACATGGTTTTAGATAATTTAATTCTTATTTCAATAAACGTGAGCTATAGATTAGACATAATGAAAATTTTTTATGCTGCATAAGGATTTTTTCCTTACCTTATGTTATTAAAGGTATGAACGCATCTATTTCAGATTCTTTCTTGATGATGCTTATGGTTAATTGGAATTCCTAAGTGGATATATTTACATAATTTTTACTAATTAGTATTTAACATGAATTTGTGTTACTTTTGGCCGATCGTGAATTACAGTATTTGTTCGTGTAAAGTAAACACCTTAAAGAAGATAGAAGAAATATCGTTTAGGTATGCAATACATACACGTTGAGAGAAATTCTGAATGAGTACGTGAGTGATATACTTGATCATCATTCTTTGTTCCCTTCAGAATTCCAATGATAAATATTACCTGTTCTGAAATATGAACCCGTTAAAAATGGTACTAGGATAACTTTAACTCTTGAAACTAGATGGCGCTTGAATATTAGCACATAAATTGTCATTAAAGATTTTTTTTTTCATGTTATGAGCAGACACACATAAAAAGAAAAAGATTGCAAAAATTTGCTTATTTTTAGATTATTTAATTCTTATTTCAATAAAGAATTGACACTCAGAAAAAACAATTATTATTTTTTTTAGGCTGTTTACTGTTTGTTCTTTAATTAAAGCTATAGTCAGCTAATTTTAAATATCTAATTTAATATAGAAATAGAAATCAAGTTTCCTAATTTAAAAATTAAGAATTTAGGATAGTTAAAAATTTTAGGACAAACTTCTATGAGTCAATATTATAAATAATTTTTATAAACAAAGATGATTATTTATATTTATATAATATAAGATGTTAAATTGGTTTATTTCCAGTAATATCTTGAATTGTTTTTGAAAATGTTCCCGTAATATTTCAGAATTTAAAGTTAAGATCTATGCAGAAATCAATTTTAATATTTAAAAATAAATGTTTGAAACTTTCAGATGCAATGTTTCTAAAAATTTTAAAAAAAAATCTGGAATATTTATGAAAAGTGCACGGAAAGTCTATTCTTTTGCCAGTTTTTGTGAAATAAAAAAAAACAACCTTACTTTTGCATAAATTTAAGAAATATTTTAAATCAGTGCACAGGAATTAATTTTTAAATACATTTCTTTCCATTTTTTAAATACTATTGTAGCTGTAGATTATAAATGCTGTAGATTCAGGAATAAATTTAAAATGTTAGACAAACTTTTCAAAAATATTCATTTTATAATTTAAATCTTGTCACAAGAATTGATTTTCCGGTGGATGGATTCTATACAGTCTGTTTATATTATTATTTGTGAATGGCAGAGGTAGGGGTTGATTATTGGAAAATTTTCAAAGATTTCGAGAAAGAAGATAGAAAGTTGTAGAATCTTTTAAACCGATTTTAACAATTTGAATGTGAATTAATTATTCTGACCAATAGGTCCATAAAATTAAACATATATACATTTTTTTTAAAAAAATGACAAAGAAAGGTGAAAATTTCGTACTAATTCTTTATTAAAATTTAGTAAATAAGTACACTGGTTTTAAACCACGCTCAGAGGTAAATTACTAAATATTAAAGTAATTAAGTTTTTCTCTTGTAGCAAATTGTAATTGACTCAAAATTTTGTCTGTATGACACTTCTAAATTTCATTGATAGTAGTACAAAATGCTTTTAGTATTTTCTCTGTGAAAGAGTGATAAAACTTTTCACATTTAATCTTTCAAAAAATTTATTACCTCATTCACGAAAATTTGGAGAAATTTTTAGGAATTTTAATTTTTAAAAATCTTTTAATATGCTACCAAATTTTATAATTATCTTCATAATTGAAATAAATAAAAAAATCAGAAATATTTTTCCTATGAAAAAAATATTGTCGAATAAAAAATGCTATAATGATGAATTTTAATAATTTATTATTTAAATATAATGTGCAGAAAATAAAAAAAATATTTAAATAACAAAATTATATGAGTCTATTCTTAATCCTTTATGTAAAAAATGCTACACAATAGACAATGACAAAGAAAGATTTTTATTTTTATTTTGGTAGTATGAAATTTTCTGACTTCTCAAATCCGTTTATTTTGAAAAGGTGAGATACTTTGAAGACACGATTCCTCAACAAGGTTTTCATGGACGTCCGCTCAAAATCTTCTTAACATTTTATTATAAAATTTCGCCGAAAAAAAGTTTCCGAAAACTTTTACTGAATACTCGAATTTTACCTCAGGAAATCCGTTTTGTGTGGTAGTGAAACAGCTTCCAACTTTATTCTTATATATATATATATATATAAAAAAACGCATTTTTCGGAAAAAGTTTAGAGAGGAGTCTTTTTTATCAGGTATCAGTAGTTGTCATATGGTCTTTTTTTATTTAGAAAGTTTAAAGGACAAAATTTACTTCCTGGCACGCATAGATAATGTATTTTTTTTATGCATAAGACTTTAACATATATAGCAGTGTAATGTGATTTTACATAAAGTATTTTAAGAATATTCACATATTATAAAAATTAAAAATACTAATATGCGTTTCTTGAATGCATTTATCAATATAATATATTTAAAAAACAAATGAAGCTGAATGAAATTCATTATATTTATATTAAATTAAATTAAATTCCTTGTTTTTAATTTTATTTTATAAATTTTATTAATTGTAGTTTAGTACAATTGGCAAAGAAAATGGTACAATAAAACATTGCTGTAGAATCATCCATAAGCAACAATAAAATTAAAAATTTAAAAAAAAGGTATTAAATATAAATTTATAAAATATTTTTGAAGTTTATTACTGTATTTTTGGAATATAATTAGGGTAATAATATGTACGCGATATTAAATTTAAATGTTAACCTATTTATGTTAAATTTTTTGATGAATCGTAAGTTTATATCACACTTTGCAATAAGAATTCTTCTCCATTTTCATTACTAATAGTAGTTTTGTGCGCATTTGATTATAGAAACAGTTTTATTTAAAACTACAATAATTTCAGTTATTGACGTTAATTATAATAGTACTTAACCTTTAGCAAAGCAACAATCTACCTAATTTAAAATATTGGGAACAAGTGCTAAATACTGGTGACAACGTAGCACTGTAACAACAATATTAATCAATTGTAATATCCAAATAGAAATGACAATTCTTGACCCGTTTGCTCTGTTTCCAAGATACCTTTATCTATCAATAAGTTACTTAGTTTGAGGCTATTCAATAAAGAAATAGAGGACCTTAGAAAATCAGAGGACAATCATGCATATTGTTTAACGAAATTATATATATTATTATAATTGTGTAGTTATATCAATGAGAAAACATCTTTTAAACAAGAGAGAGGAATTTAAGAAAATATTTAATGCTATAAAGAAAGCAATATCCTTTTTATTACCTTCTATCGTAAATGAAGACTGTTCTAAAAATAAAAAAAAAATCTTTGATATGAAGAGATTAAAATTGTTCTTAGAAATATTCATAAAGATCTTTGATTTATCAATGTACCATTTGATTTTCAACAAAATTATACCATTTCTCCAAAACAAGCTTTTCAATTTTTTTAAGTGCCGTTATTACCTTAAAAAAGATATTGAATAGCTGTTTGCTCCCGTGTATCTCCTATTTCCACGAATTTCTTTCTTTCTAGTTGTTTTCTAAGAAATGTCCTACTAAAAAGGATGATTATAATATTTTAAAGAAAAATAACTTTTCTTCTGTTGACATATATTATTTTTTTATTTAGTTCCTTTGCTTTTATTATAGTTCTTTTCTTTTTCCTTTTTTTGTTGCTTTTTTCTTAATACAAAAAGAGAATGGAGAACTATCTATGTTTCCTAATTAATAAACAGTTTTATATGTCTCAAAGCAATGAAATTATTAAATAATTCTCTAATGTTTTTTAATTAAACAATTATAGATAAAGTCTGTAAGTAACTCAAAAAATATTCAAAATATATAAAAAAGAGCTCTATTTATTAATGAAATTCTTCAGTAAAAAAGCAAATAAATAAATAAAATTTAGCATCATGAGATGTAGTAACATTGGCAACTTTATATAGAAAAGGTTGAATTGATGGTTTAATTTGAAATAATCTCAATTTAAAGTAAAATGTTGTAGGAATTATTAATTCATCGATGCATCTACTGATTTAGTATAAAAAGTTTTCAGTTTAGTATAAATCTGATTTAGTACAAAATAATTTAAAACAGCATTAATAACCACCAGCACCTTACGCTTGCTAGAGTAAAATTCCACTACAATATAAAAAAAAAGTTTTATTTGACAATTGCTGGACTTTCAAATAGTATTTAAAATCGGATTTCTATCAACACAGGTTGTTTAGGCAAGATATAGCTAATTATATAAAAATGAAAAGTGAGAGAAAAATAAAATGAAATATAATAATGCTATTATTTTCATTTAAAACATACATGACTAAAGTGCGTCTCATTTAGATTCTTGTTTCCAAATAACAGAAAACGGCGAGGAAATTTCGTATTTCATATATGTTCTGCAAAATACGTATAATCTTCAGCAATAAGCCTAAATTTAAAAATTTTGTTACAGGAATATTTTTAATATTTGCTTTCCTCAATAAATATAAATTATAAAAGATTTATAAATAAATATAAATATAAATTATTTATTATCTATGATGAGCTCTTAGAAAAGGCATTTTTTAAAGTGGAATTCTAAAAGTGGCAATTTTTATGAAATTAAATAAAATATAAACATATAAAGACAATAAAAGTTTTTATTGTTTGGATTGGATTTTCAATAATTATTTCTTAGATAAGAAAATAAGCGAATCATTGGTTTTGTAGAATAGAAAATACATTATGACTATCTGCAAGAAAGGAATTGAATGCTCTATTATCGCTTTTTTTTAACTAGATTATAAAACATCATTTTAAAACTAGACACGCTTTTAAAATGTTTTTAAAAAATTGATGAAATTACTTTAATGAATAATTAAATAGTTAGGAAGGATTTGATTGTAAACTAGATTTATTATAATAATTTTCATCCGATTTCTGATCTTGATGTGAATAGGTATTCTATTTCTATGTGACTCTCTAAAACATGAAAAATAAAATTCAGTAACGAAATGAGCAGAGAACGTCAATATTGTTGAATGGGTTTACTTCAGATTTGGTGACAGGAATTATAAAAGCAAGTTGAATGGGATGTTTGGTTGATTTTTATCCCAAAAGTCATTGGGAACTCTTTCCTTTCGATTGCCTTCAAAATACAAGAGATTAAGTAAAAAGAGCTGTTAATCAAGATGAAGTAATTCATAATTATGTTAAACCTGTTCTTGGACACTAGAACTTTCGGAACTTGAACAGAAGTGGCGAATATTAAGTCGTAACTGATATCACAGCTATATAAAGTGAATTTTTTTTGTTGTAAATTTAAGAAAATTTGTGAATAGTTTTTTTCTCTCTATCAGAAATAAATACTTTGATTATATGATAGTGGTGAGATTCTTAGTATGTTTACCGGCATCAAAATCATCCCACTAAATGTAATTTAAAGGGAAACTAAGAAAGCACAAGAAAGAGATTATAGGCGTTTTCTATTTTAGATTAACACAATTTTGAAATTATGTGAATTTTATCCAGATAATACTTGCGTTATAAATTAGTTGCACAGATTTTCGGCATTTTTTTCTTTGATAAATATATAGCACAAACGCATGTTCATTTTAACCGAGAAATAATCCTAAAAAATTTTTTCTGCTTATTCACGAATTGGAATTTGGATATTAACTATGGCTTAAAGGATTTTTTCTAGCAGCTGTTTGGCAGCCTTATTAAAAGTAGCTATTAATTTAACTGTATCAACCAACTTTTGATAATCTATAATTTATCACAATAAAAGAAAGAACTATTTTAAAATTATAATTGCACAATAAACTAGATAATTCTGATTGATTAGCTACACTTTTAAATTGAGCACCATGCTTTCATGAATAATAAATTTATGTATATGTGAGCATGTTCTCGATTTCATGGTAGGAATGTAATAGTTAATTTTTAGTAGTTTTTCTGTTACATTTTATATACTTCGATAAAATAACTTAACTTCCTGTAGGACGGACTATGGTTTTCGACTGTTAAGGTTCTACTCTACATCTGTGACCTCCTCACGCAGAAGCTCAGTTTCAGAAGAACATGAATTCGACATAGTTTCGACAATAATTTTAATAATACATAATATCATTGTCAGATGAGTTACGACTAACAAATGGTAACAATCGCACAAGTAAGACATTCAACTATTATTTTTTTAGAATTTAAGGTAGGTTACCATGGAAGTTTGAGAAATCTCCCTTGCTTCATCGCAGAAGGCACAATTGCACACTCAAATTGGGGTACGTATAACATTAGAATTTTTCTGTTATATTTTGCTAAAAGAGGAATACATTTATTAGAGCTAGTATTTTACTTCATAAATAGTTCAAAACTTTTTACACGAAAAATTTACAAGAAACGGAGGAGATGTAAAAATATAATAAAAGAAATATGAAAAAAAAAGAGTAATTAATGTCTGGAAGAAAGGAATATCTTCACTTTGACCAAAGTACATATTCATAAAGCCTTTCTGATAATAGTCACAACTCTTCCCAGATTGAAATATTAGTTTAATAGACCGAATTATAACACATAAGAAAGTCAAATAAAAAACAAACAAACAAACAATTTTAAAATAATACTTGTAAACTTTGTGACTGGTATTTATAAGATTACTTATCATGGAAATATTGAATATCTCCATTTTACAATCGGTTTGTATATTTACAATACTGCCATTATTTTGGGAAAAATACAGCATTTTAATTGTTTCTGCAGTGTTTTGCTAAAGAAACAGCAAAACCTTAGACTGTATTTTCGAATTGATTCTTTAATGCTCATATATGTAGAAATATCTGTTTATGACAGAAAAAAGTTTCTCTCTTTTTAGCAGAAACTTTAGAGAATAGAAAATTATGGAGAAATTCGGAATTTTGTTGTCTTCTCCATATAACAAAACTGCCGTAAATTAAAGTCAAGTGACAGAAATCAGAATTAAATTTCTTAAATTAAAAAACCAAATTACTTATGAGATATTAAAATTAAAATAAATGTAATAACTTTATTTTTAGAAAAAATATCATTTGCTTTGGTGCAGTATGAAGTAGAATTTTTAATGGCAATTATTTTCTACTTTTTAGATTTAATTTTTATTCATTATAATAAATAGTATAAAATTT
>JAPMOR010056522.1:0-18890 GCA_026543865.1 Argiope aurantia | reverse complement strand
AGAAACTTGGCTTATGGTTTTCTTACTACTATTGTAAATATATAAGAGATTTGTCTAAACCCGGCAAAATTTTACTATGCGGTTTTGCAGTCATATCTCAAAAATTTAACACGCATGTAAAAAAAATACATTTGACATATAGTTTTGCCTCTGCTATAATAAACCTGTCCGAAATTGAGACCAAAGCCTTCAAAGATTCCATTACATATATATTGACATAAATTGCATGGAAAAGTTTTATATTAAGGTAATAAGAATAATAATTTATTTACGGGAAAATGACGAAAAAAATCCTTAAAACTGAATTAAGAATATTTTTAGCGTATAATGTAGAGTTCCAAATGATTTAATTTTTAATGAACTGAATCGGGAATTGAAACGTTGCTCTATAGAGTTAATTATGACTCTATAGAGTTAATTATGACAATAAATGGATGATAGAATTTCTTGGGTACAAAGAGACTTTAGAAATTTATTCATGCATATGTTTTCATGGATGATTAAAATTTATTCAAGATATGTTTAAAATGAAGTTACAATTAATTGGAAGTATATATAACATTTCGAAAAAAATGCATTAAAGAATTAGCGCTCGATTACTTCCTAAACATGAGAAACCGATCATTCAAAGACGCAAAAAGCCAGATAAATTAAACTGAATATGAGGTCTTAATATGAATTTTAAAAATTCATCACACCAATTGAAAGGTAATCAAATCCATACACCATTATTTTTCATGATAAAATGAAACTAAATTTAAAAAAAAAAACACTTTTCTTAACCCTAATTTTTTACATGAGATGAAAACTTGAGAATTCGATCCAGTAGCTATGGATGGTGAGCCCATTCGTCTGTCTTCTCATTTATTTTAAATACACAGATATTCAAGAATCCTTGAACTCCATACTGCGTTTTAAAGTTTATAACTTAAATAATTTCTTACACCTACTCGCTACTTTATCTTATAATTACAATACCGAGCTCATAATTTTAATATGCCATAAATTTACCAAACCATCTAAGACCATCACCTAGGAACAATTAATTATGTTTTACTTTACTTAAGAGCTCACCGATAGCAATTATGCATGTCTTTACTGCATGTCATAATTTTTTATTATAGATTAATTAGCAATTTAGATGGTCAGCTTGTTCGAAGGAATTGAGTTTCCTTTCAAGCAAATCTCTTATACAGTATTGAATATTCATGACCCACTAGAAAAAAAGTAATAATATGTTACAATATTAACAATAATGATAATAATAAAATTAATCAGAATATGTTTAATGATCACATTGTAATAGATATCAAAATCGTTTTCTTTAATAACCTTATCTCTTTTCTGGCCATTGGGCATATGAACCATCATAAGCGATTCAAATACAAATGCATCACAATGCAATTAAAAACTTGATTGTTCAGATAATTTACATTCTGCTATTTGTCACTTCACTTTCTTTTCCCTCAACCAAGTAACATAAGTTTTAAACTGGTTTCTTCTTCTTTAGAGTTAAACAATGAAAGAAAAATAAATAGTGGATAGTTAATTATAATTAATATTTAAATAATATATTATTAAATAGTTGATATCACATGAAAAATAGTTTCAGTCAAGAGTAAAATATATTGTTGTAAATTATAAAAATAAATATTTAAAAAAAATTGCCGAAATTCAGGGAAAAGTCACGTTTTGATATAATCTATATCTTAAAAAAATGCCGATTTTTTAAATGTAAAAATGGCAAAAAAAATCAATTTTATACAATAATATTTTTAGGATTTATTTTGGAAAAATATCAAAATCACGATTAGTTTTTATTTGTTAAAATTTTAATTATAATCTCGAAAATAGAGAGAAAGAGAGACATATTCTCCTTTATTATTATTAGTGATGTTATAAGCCTATAATACAAGCCTTATCTACAAGCCTGTAATACAAGCACCCTTATCTAATAAATAAATTATTTGATTTTTTTTTATTCTTAAAAAATGAAAATAAAATAAAAAAACTACACTTTTTATTTGATAATGAATGGCTCATAAAATTCATTATTCATTTGTGCTAAGAACATTCTTCTTTTCCTTAATGATCTTTGATCTCATAATAAATTGGCAACATTTCCTGGTCCTCGTTCGTATTTGTTGTGGATTCCGGTTTGTTCTGGTTCCCGGTCCAAAAAGAATAAAATAGCTTCGTTCAAGACTTAAAGTTCAAAAAGGGATATGTCAAGTGAAACATAATTTTTATTATTTTCTTTAGTGACATCATGTACTTTTTCATAAATTCACTTAATACAAACATAATCCATATAATTGTACTTTAGATTATCATTTTGAAAAAAAATTCCATAGGTTTTAATCAACGAGATTTAATTAGATTAGCTATCTAAAAAATATAATCAATTTTGCAATCAGAAATTTGAAAACTTTTTATGTTGTTTAACAATTTTATTCAAACGATAATTATTAAGAATTTAATGCAACAGAAGTTTTGAGTTATATTTCGGAGTTTCTTTGTCGAATATGTACAACTATTCTAAATGTTAGAGAAATTTATAAAAAATTTACATTTTTAAGTTATAAGGTATTGGCTATTCAATAAGCATTAACAACTACTATTTTAATGCAATGTTTATTTTTATTACAGTTAGGAATTGTTATACAGTACTGTTTATAGGAGAACGATAATTTAGATTAATTTCTTCGTTTGAATTTGACGTATTTTATTTGAAATGAAAATTCAGAAATACTGAAGCAATCTTTATAGAAAAATTTCCATTTGGAAAGCTAGTAGAGGAATATATTTTCTAAAGACCTGGAGGTATTGAAAAGGAAGAAAATGGAAATTCTCCCATCTTTTTCTACCATTTTCCTGCTCTACTTTCATGAACATTGGAACAATAATTGGTAAGAGCCTCCAAAATGAAGTGTTACAAGCATATGTTAAAAAGTAGTCCAACTGTTATCACTTTTGTACTCATAATTATTCGTTTTAGTTATTAAACATACTATTTTTCAAACATTGTAATACTTTTCAAACTTTAAGCACAAGGGAATTATTAGGAAATATAATTTTCACATCAACTTCTCACCAGTTTCAAATTGTAAAAAAAAGAAAAAAAAGTTTAATTATTTCTGTTATTTGAATGAATATTTTTTCTTTCTTATTTAATTTCTCATCTCTAAAAAAGTAATTGATTTGCTTCTATCAGAATACATTTTCGTTTTTTAGTTATCGTTTGATTTATGATATAACTGCAATTGAGTTTCAAAAAATTCAAAATAACGTTTTTAGGAATTAAAATCGTTTCTTTTTTTTACTATAAAATTATATAGTAATATTTTCATATTTTTTATCATATTCATTTCATATCTGATTGATCAGTTGAAAGTATTTAAACATTAAAAATGTCTGTTAATTTTATTTTCACTTTTGCAATTTCACACGGCAATTTGAATACGATCGAGCATTAATAAAAATATATTTTAAATGTGCAATTTGATAAAGAAAATCCTCATTTCTTACTTCTGAAGTTAAAAGCTAATTATAATTGCAATAGTTTTTTAAAGACATATGTTAAACACAAGCTATTTGATGTGTAAAAAAATAACTAAAATTTCATAGATAGATAATAAAATATTTAAGAAAAAAAAACATGGAATATTAATAGAAATAATGAAATCGATTCATATTTAATTCATAGCAATGGAAATATTGTTATAAAAATATAATTAATTAAAAAAAAACTAATTTTTAGTTCAATTAAACCAACAATATAACAATAATTAGTCATTGAATAAAGAATGTTTTAAACTTTGAAACTACATAAAAATATTTTTTGTTCTTAAGCAATTTTAAGTAAGTATTCGATAAAGAAATGCCAAAATGTTTCTTACTTTTTAATTTATTTTCATTTCAAAATATTTTAAGTGCATTTTCATACACTTCAAAACAATTTATTAGCATTTTGCCAAAATGCCTGGCTTATAGAAGCCAAAACATGTCCATTCTTTTTTATTATTAGTAGAGATATAAATGTACATAAAATATTTTCCCCCATTTCCTTATATAAGCTTTACATAAAAGAAAACCAAAGTACAAGTAACTGACTATCAAAAAGAGCTTCATAATTAATGTATATATTCATAATTATCATTTAGCATCAAACATCTCTAAATACTTCTATTTATTCTGTTGCAAAGTATGAATATTTCATTTCATTATCTGTTTAAATTATTTCCTCATATTCACGTCTTCTGCTTTTTCGTTTCTATCTCTAAAATGAAATAAATCAAATTCGTACATACTTTTATTTAATTTACTTTTTTTATATATTTGTTAAAATTCTGATTTCGATCTTTCAGGCACTTCAATAAATATTATAGAACTTTGAAATTTGCATCGATTCATCTTTGATGGCATTCTACTGATTTTATATTTCTGAACTTAACTTTCATTTATCTGTCTGATGCAAGTATATAATTATTTAATACAGTTGGGCTACATAACAGTGAATTAGAGATAAAAGATATCGAATCAAGCTTTACAATATTTATAAATTAAAGACTAAAGTACAAAAAAAAGTTAAATTTAAAAAATTATATTAAAAAAATTTAGCATTTTTATGAAAGTGTGTTTTTAAAAAGTATTTTTATTAAGTCTATGTTATTACAATTTGTTTGAAATATCATAAAAAACTCTATATGCAAAAAAAGATCTGTAAACGTTTCGTCTAGCAATTGACTGATTGAATGTATTGCTTCAATAACTAAGCATTTAAATCGCGTTGAATATATGATACATTCACATAACATGACCAAAGGTTTTAGTTCAAGAAATAAATAATAAATTATTTCCTTTTAACCTGAAATGTACTACGAGCAAAAGATTTAGTTGTTTCCCTGAATTAATTTTTAATAGTAAAAGCGTTAATTGAGACATGCATTATTCTATGATAAACCGGCATTAATAAAATATATTCGTAGAAATACCTATGTTGCGTAAATTAGGTATTGTATACAGAACAGCATTCTTGTAAGAATAGTCCTGTTGTTCTCGTAGATTCAAAGGCCCGAAACGTGACTTTAATTTTTGTTCAACAGTTAGGAGTAGTTAGTGAGTGACAGTATAGTTAACTTGATTGATTAGGATCAACTAAATTTTCATTATCAGTAGGAAGTTTTGATACAAAATTAGAGAGTTATTAATGATTTGTTTTGAAATATTCGACTTAAATGCACAATTTTCCATTTTTGCAGTATGTATTGAATGGTTATAGTGGGAATATTGGAGTGGTACAATGTAAATTGTTTTTTCTTATTACATACATCATAAGAATCATTATTCTTTAGATCATTGAAGCAAACGATTTGTTTTATTGTATATTTTCTCAAATAAGTACATAGAGTATCATCGAAAATCACTTTCCTGTTGTTGATTTCCATAACAAAAAAAAATAATCATATACTCCCAAACTGAAAAAATAATCTAATTTATGTAATACGTGTATTTTACACTATTTAATATAATAAACATATTAAAGAGAAAATTATTAAAACTATATTTTTATAATATCACTTGGTCTTCTTTGTTATTTTTAATAAAATGTTTTGAGAGCTTATGAAGATCAAGAATGATTTTGAAATTGCACTCTTTTACTTTCGTGAATTACTTTGAATCTTTGAAATTCATTATGCAACATTAATAAACATTCAACTTAATTGATTTTTCTCGAATTTCTTGGTGATTCGCTTATTCGAAGTAGAAATAGAACTGTTAGCTCAGAATTATATATGATTTTCATTTTTTAAAATATTATTTGATTCATAATAGATTGGAGCCAAATATCCTATCAATGTTTTTGATGTGGAGGAATACGAGAGGAATATATAAAAAAGCCAATGGAATCTTAAATGTATTTTCACTAAAATATTGATTATTTTTATATGAATGTGACTCATATTTATTTATTTTTTGCAATTTATTATTTCAGCGCTTTGTTCAGTACATTTCTAAATTTTTTTAAAAAATGGAATAATTCAGTTTGGACAAATAGAAAGCATTTCGATAACTTTTTAGATAAACCATAAAAGTCTAGAAATTTGCATTTGACTTTTGTGTACTTCCAAAGAAAAAAAATAAGTTATTTGAAAAAAAAATCGGAAACTTTTAGAATCAATATGTTTATAAATGTTTTCTGAGAATAAAAACTTGCTTTAAATTCCCTAACCAAATTTGAACGTTTTACATGTTTGGTAAAAAAAGTCCATGTTTTCATTGCTGACGACCGCTTTTCCGAATAAAATACTTTTAAAATATTTTATTCAGAGATGATTTTCTAATGATTGTAGATTACGAAGATCTTCTATTATTCTCTATTTTTGAGTTTTTTACAATTTATTTGTTGAAAATGGGAATGTCAATTCTCTCTTTTTGACCAATACACAAAAATATTTATTTATTTTTTATTTATAAATGATAAAATATGCTACAGAAGCAATTTTTAATCTAGGTGAAAATTATAGTTAAAATATGGAGGTATTTTAAATATACATCATAAATATTGCTCGATTTCTAACGTATTTAATATTGTGCATTTTGGAAGAATCTTTCAAACAGTGAAATTTTAGAACTGCTGAGACCAGAAATGATTATATCAGCCTTTTTTTGCATTAAAATATGATTTTATAATTTCTTTCATCTCCAGGTGACATTAACATCAGTCATGAATTCATTCAGAATAAAGTAGAATTTGAACCTACACAAAAAAAGAGCATTTCATCATAATAATATCATTTTTATATAGGGTAATATCTAATTTTGATAAGTAGTTTAACGACATTTTCAAATTAAGTTGCATAAAATATTTCATATTTAACTTTTCACTCAAATATTCTTTGCAATTTTGAGCTATCAAGTTCACATACCCACATGCAAGACGTTTACTCTTTCAGAAATTCTGCTCAAATGCAGATAAATATGAACAGTCTGTAGGCAAAGGTTCCATATTAAATTTATTCGTGTTTAGTACTTTTTAGATTTGTATTTAATGAATGGAGTAGTCAATTTATTTTTCTTTATAGAATTTCTTTCAATGTTTCAGAGATATCTATAATTTTTATGTTAAGATCATGTATCTAAATTTCATTACTTTATCTCATTCTGTTTCGAAAATACAACATTTAAAAACAGATAGATGGTCATAATTCTAAAAATATCTTTATTTCACATCATCATCTTTATTTCACGTCATCATTTTTCTATAAGAATATAAATCATATCACTTATTGATTATCACTCACTGTTATTCATAGAAATTCCAACGTTATTTGGATACTTGAAGTCGATGAATTGCTGGCTGAAAGCGGTCTCCAAGTAGCTGTGCATAACTACTTCCAATCAATCGTCAGGCATTTGAACCAGAGGACCTAATCTATTCTATGTCATAAACACAGCCACATCATTATGGAATCACTACCAGCTTGAACAGGGATTTTTTAACAACTTGCGTACATGGCTTTGTGGGGTCTGCGCCACATTCGAATTCTACCACCATACCTTACCACCTGAAATCGTTATTCCCAAGACCAAACCAAGCTTTTTCAGTTATCTAGGATCAAACCGAGCTCACGCAATGCGCTGCAGCCGATATCGTGCTGTTAGTAAAGACACTCGAATCGATCTTCTGCTGCCATACCCCATTAAAGAGTCTACACTAATTAATACCCCATTAAAGAGTCATTTTGCAACACTGCCTTCATATACACGCTTTTGGTACATCCCACATTGATCCAGGCGGTTCACAAAGTATTGCTCGTCTGTTAATACCGATAATTCTATACCATACATCAATGTTATCGAATATTAAATGCATATGTTCGGCCACTGCGTTGTCGATGGTGGGAGAGTATTCCTAAAAATTAGGTATTCTCGGTACACATTTAACACTGTGGATCTGAGAATATTGAATTCCCTAACGATTTCCGAAATGGAATGTCTATTGCATATACTTCAAACTACCATTCCGCATTCAACGTCTGTTAATGGCGACCATGACCATCTAAGAAATCCTTTCATGTGAATCACTGTTATACAAAAGAAAAACGCGATATCACTGGTAAATTTATATTTACATACTGCTATCCCAAGATTTTGGTCACTTCAATGTATAGTAATATATCTTACAAAACAATCAGCGCATTTCATTCTTCTCATGTGAATTTTTGTCACAAATGTAAGAAAAAATGCACTTTAATGCAAAAAATCTGTGAAACAAACAATCCAAATTAAGTTAAGATGAAAGTATTTATTATCTATACTTATAATAAAACTCTATGTGTGTGTGTGTGTGTGTGTGCTGGCGCTCTACAGGCCAGACCATTCAACCTACAGCTACCAAATTTGGCACGTGTATACCTTGGAGGTCGGGAATGTGCACCTGGGGATTATTTCTTTTTTTATAAATAAGCTCAATATCATATTGCCAAGATTTGAGACCATTAAGTACATATTACTGGACCGACATGCAAGCACTATATCCTTTACGCGGATTTGCCATTTATTAAATTTGAACGAATCTGTGGGGTTAGTTATTTCCGGTGATATCTACTAATGCAAATTATACGCTCAATAAAAAAGTACTACTTCTTTAAGGCAATAAAAAAAACATGTTGTCCGTAAGCAATATTTATCTATATGTTGTAATATTTGAAATTGTGATTATATGGTTGAATTGAAATTACAATTTAGAAAAAATTTTGTTAGACATTTTGATTTAATATAAATTTATCGCTTTGAAAAGAATTATTAAAATTTTGATGTATTTTTGCATTTTAATAGATCATTATGGAAATTGTACCATGTTTCCCAAACAACATTCTGTTAAAACAAAAATTATATGGTAATATAGGAAATAATGTAGGGTTTGTGATAAGAGTGATAAAAGCGCCTGTATTTATGCGAATATAGGGGACATTTCCCTAAGGAAGTGTTCCTGCACTGTTCGTGAGCACATACCTTATGTTGATGTTTGCAAAAAATAGATGATTCTACACAAGAAAAATTAGGAAACAATTTTTTTGACTAATAATTTCTTTATTACATTTATCCACATCTTATTTTTATATAATTTCCGATAAGCAATTCCATATCATGGTTACGAATATTTCTTATAGACAATAAATATTATTTTCTTCATGAAGTTCTAATTTTACAAAAAACTCGCTGGTTTTCCGTGTGAGTGTTGAAATAAATTTTTTCCGCTTTTCCTCACGAACTACACATCGCTCGTACTCACGTGAACATCTACTCTTCTTAACTGTCAAGCAAACACGAAATCTTTTCTGCGCTACTTTCAATACAACGGGGAATGCGCTGCCATCTGGGGTTAGAAAGGGGAATTAATACCGGGAAAGAATTTAAAAAATAGCAAACTGACTTTTATGTCAAGTTATTTACCCACTATATTGATAACTTTATTTTCATCATGCCAACCAACTTGAAAAACTTACATCTTATAACTGACTAAGACATCACTTTGAATTATACTTCTGCAATAACCATCTCTTTATATTTCTAATCGTTCATAAAAACTTAAAACTTTATATATACCACATATGAATAACATTAAAGTTAATACATATAGCTCCAAATGCAGAACAATAAAATTCTTAAGATTAATTCTTGAATAAAAAATAATTAACAAAATATCGTCCGATCAAAAAAAAGTAAAATTTGTTTTTTATAAAATACAAAAAAAAAATATTTCGTTATAAATTATTTCATGCAGATTATAAATTTTATTTCATGCGACAAATTCAGATGTCTAACGCTTATTTTCATTAAAACTAAATGGCAGAAACCGTCAACTATAAATATCCTTCTAGTATCGCGCCGAAACTAATAATCCTTTTGACAACATATTTTCACGAGCCATTTAATTAATTTTTCACCATTCTCCCACATAAACTGTCAAATTTATCTACAAAATGACCTTCGAAGTGCTTTTAAGAACTTCCAAGTTATTGAGTTAAGTGAAAATGTTAATTATCTCTAGATGAAGATGAGATTAATAAATCATCCCGTCGAGTAGTCTTAACAGCTTATAAATCTCATCAAAAATTAGATGTCAAGTATTGAAATAAGTTAATTGTTTCTTGATTTTTTTTAAACACTAGTTATGTTAATACAATTCATAGACAGTTTTTAATGACATAATAAATTAAAGTATCATGCTTGACAAAAAGCTGTAAAAATAACATTTTAAAATACCTTAGGATGAAAATTATTTAACTGTAAAGTAATTGAAAATTAAGAAAAAATATTTAATTAATTAATTATAATATGCTAATTAAGAAATTCCCTTATATTTTTCTATTCTCCTCAGTTCTGACGTACATTAACGTGAATCATTATTATTTGTCAATATTTTTGTTCTTAAAAGATCTAAACCATTTAATGTCTGTATATTATAATTTCACTTCCAGAAAATTAAATTGTGTAGTATTACAAAGGCGCCAAGTAAATTACTCACAATTCGCAGTAAAATACTAAACTTTTTCACGAACAAATAGTTATTTTATTTAATTTTGTTTATCTGATTTAGCTTCAAATCAGCGTGTTTCGATATTTCATTATTATTTAAATATGATGAATTTCATTATGATCCAAATGATATTTCATTGGTACACTTTACAATAATACAATTTGCACAAAGTAGCGATAAACAATGCAATTTTCTTATTATAATTTATCATTAAATCATTTTTAATGATTATAATGTTTATGAAAACAATTATCATAGCTAATATTTTTTTTTTCTTACTCATTAAACAATGATTTTCTTAGTTGGATTTATTCAATTATTTTAAATGACGATAAAAAAAATGAAACCATAATACGAAAGCACCAATTGAATAAAAAAAATAACAGTACAAAGAAATTTGGAAATTGATAGAAGAGATTCGAAGAGGAGAGATCTATAGTTTGAGTTTATCTAAAACGAAAAACAAATTATTTGCAGTTTAAATTGGAATGAAAATAAATATGTAATTATAATGCCTGCTTCTAGTAGAAAAGAGCCAATTTTAAGCTGCAGTAACTGACCAAACGAAGCAAAGAGATAAATAAGTATTATAGAATCCGCAATTTTGCATTCGCATAATTATATGAGTTGTACTCATTTGAAATTGGTTGGTTGATTTTATTGTCGAAAGACACATTTTGCGCTAAGCCTTTCGTGAATAAACATGCTCATGCTATTGCTGTCTTATGTGATCTTTTCTTTTGGAATATTACAATTGCGCTGTCAGACCATATTACAAATGACCAGTGCGAATATTTAGCATTTTATAGACTTTGCTATATTCATTTGCTGTTTTCAGTATATCAAATTCCAAAAGAAATGATTTAAGGAAAAATATGTAAAGATAGTCTTTCGACTACTAAACTACGAAAGAAACGAAACTAACAAGCAGATGAAGTAATTTGTGTACATAAGAAATGATGAAAATATGCAAATAGAATAGTGAACCAATTCAATAAAAGAAGGACGGTTAGATGGAAAAGAGCATTTGCCAAGATTTATCCGTGACAAAAGTTCTACAGATTACCAGTATGTAATTCAAGGACTTGAATAATATGCATAAAATACAGTATGTATTTATGCATAATAAGAAGTAGTTACATCGAAAAATACCATTCTATATAAAAAAATTACACATTATACGCTCTTTACATAAAGGATTAGAAATCAAAATCGCAATACCACGGACTACAACATGTAGTTAGATAGCACATTACCCAGACAATTACGTTTATATTGAAATTTTGATGTCATGGGACTTGATTATATTTTGAAGGTTCAAGTATACAATAATTATAACATGTATAAGGCTATTCGTATAGCACGGTTGTGTCATCTGTATAAATGTGATGTACAAAAATGCATCATGAATTGAATCATGAGTTTGAAGATTGATTTTATAACAATAAATCGTTTCATTCACTTACTTTGTCATTTCTTTCTAAAATTAATTAAACGTATTAATTTTATTTCTGAATTGAAATGATGTAATTCTATTCCATAGCATTCATTGCTTGAAATTTTATCTGCTTGACGCAATGGTGAATTTACACCCACATAATTAAGTCTTAAATAGATTTAAATTGGGTCCCTCTTTCGATATATCTTCTTCCTGAAATTTAGAAAGGAAATTAATTCTTAAAATTGAAAATTTGAAAAAGTAATAAAGGAGTGGTATAAGAAAAGTATTTGCTCTTCTTGATATTAGAATAATTAAATAATAATTAATTTTATCTTTCATTTTTAACTAAAAGAAATATTTATTTTATTATAACATCTCATTAAATCCTTTAAGAGAGATGGCTCCAAAATTTGAATAGAATACTTTGGTTCCTAATATTTGACAGAAATTATTTTCAATATTTTCTATGCATGAATAAGTGTATTCACATAAAAAATAAATATCATAATTTCAGTTAAAAATATTTGAGTTTTGAAATGGTTAAGAATTTTTCCAGATTTTACTTTTACGAAATAACAAAGAATTGGTATTCCTTAAAAAAATCGACCAACAGACTTTAATAAATCACTATGATAGAATAATCATAATGATAGAATATAGAACAGACTACCACTTGAAGGACACAGAAATGGAATGCTCCAAATTCCGAAAAGATATTGTTAAAACTGTCCCGAAATTATTCGTCTAATAATCAATCTTAGATTTGAAAATCCTCCGCAATTTTGCGCATGCGGAAATGCTTATTTCTTAAAAAAAATGTGAAATGAAAGATAAACGAAAATGTTTATATTTTATCGATAAGATGAAAGATTCTTCGCGGAAATAGGAGGCATAATAAACCCTCATCTTTCTGCAAACTATAGGGAAGTAGAATCGTCGAAAAGTTCTAGCCTCGGCATCCTGAAATGAACAATAACTCATTCCAATTTGAGCGCAACGATTCAAGAGTGGAATGAGCAAGATGTATGAAAACTTGATATGGGGATTGTATATTCCGCTTTTAGATCATTCTATTGTATTAATTAAATCTTTTATTTATAATGGTTCTTTTTATATATTTCCTTTCTAGAGAATATCGATTTCTATATTCCTTTCTAGAGAATACAGATATCAAATATTTGGCAAAAACCAACAACGTGTAATCCGTTTGTGTTTCAAGCCATCCATGTGTACTTTAAAATCTTAATTCAGAATTGCAACAAACTAGTTTACAACAAATTAAGAGAAATATGGTCTATTATATATATTCTAGTATGAATCAAATCCATTACAGAGCTTACTGTATGTCCAAATATTTATTCATGCGCTTTTTAATGTCATAAATGAATAAAAATTATTCCAATTTAGGCTGAATAAGTTGTGAAAAATTAACGTGCAATTAGGGATGTGTCAAATAGTCTTTTATATCTTTCATTTTATCATTTCATTTTCTGAAATGCAATTAATTATTTTTTCTCAAATTGCATTTCTGCTCCTCTTAATATATCTCTTTAAATGAAACTTCTTTAGCTAATTTGTATGGAATGAGAGATTAGATTAGAACTTGAATATCTCTAAATTATTGTATTATGCACCAAACACTTGTTTATACTTTTCTTTTGTTTGTTCTATAAGAAAAAAAATCCTTTATAAGAAGTTTCAATCTTTTAACAAGAAAATAATTGGAAATATCCCCAAGTTCTGTTAAAGGAAATTGTCCAGAGATATTGCAAAGTATCCAAAATATCAAAAATTGTTGTGATACCGCACAAATAGGGATGACTTCAATATGTAACAAACTAATCTTAAATATTCTATCTCTGTCAAAGCACAAAATTTTTCATTTCAATATTTGATGAATATCACTAATTAGTAAATTATGTTTAAATAATCTGATTTCTACTATCTTTGTTACAAATTCCATATAAAAGAAAATAATAATTTATAATTATTACTATATATTTATTTAAATTATCTAATATATTTATCGAAGTATTCAATAAATATTTAATTTATTTGCAGACAAAATTAAATCGTTATTAAATACTGTGTCACCATACGACAATTGAAATTTAAAAAAAAATCTCAATAAAGTGTTATAATTTTTAAATTAAACAATAAAACATAAATAATGATAGAAATAAGAAAAATCCATCTTTTAGCATTATAATACTTTTACTTTAATACTTCTATTTTTATATATAATTATATTGGGTTATATAGTACATACACATAAAAAGTACTGAACAAAACTACAGAAAAGTTGTTAATTGTATGCATTCCGTCAACAACTAAAAAGGTAAGTCGAGTTAAAATTGTGACACATCAACAAAATTTGACTAACTGTTTAATCGCAGACATAATTGATTCTTCCGTTTAACCCGAGACAAACATTATTAAACATGCCATGAATAAAAGATTTGGTTATTTCAATGAATTAATTTGGAAAAGTAAAAGCATCAACTGAGACATCCATTATTCTGAGAGAAGCTGTCATCAATAAAGTTTATTTGCAGAATTACCTATCTTCACTTAATTAAATATCGCAGTGACAGCAGCATCCTTGTAAGGATAGTTTCATTGTTCACATAAATTCAAAGACGAGACGACATGTAAACTGACTTCGATTTCAGAAGATAAATTATTCTTCAACAATACAGGAGGAGTTAATCAGTAACAGTATTGTGAACGTGATTGATTGAGATCAACTAAACTTCCATTATCAGTAGAAAGTTTGGATAAAATAAGTGAGAAATTAATGGTTTAGTTTCAAACATTCAATCTTAAATCTCCAGTTTTCTAGTTTAACACTGAATATCAAACTGTGGCAGTGGTATAGTGAGTACTTTTTCTGTTCATTGCATGTCCCTTGCGGCATGAAATACCCTATATTAATTTCGGAAATGATTCATATTTATGTTACTAAATTTCATCCAGGTATACTTGTTTTCAAATATGTTACTGTTTCCTAATAATTAATTTATAAATAGTTAGAGATACTTAAATGCTTAAAGCTTGAAAATAATTCTAACTAACGCAAATATTAATATTGTATGTTCTTTGAACTTTTAAATGCACAAATTAAAATTTATAAAATCTGGATTTTCATGCTGTTCTCCGCTATTATTAGTCGTATTTAATTAAATTGTTTTTAAAATATGATATTTAAAGAAAAACTCAATATCTCTTTGAAACAAAATGTGCGATTTTGAAACTTTGAATTTTATTATTCAAAGCCCAACAGTGCTAACCTGGAAGAAACTTCGATGCTTTATTGATGGGATTTTTTTTATCAAGGGTAGGCTTTGAAGTAATTTAAAATCTCCTAAAATATAATCAAAATTTCAAAAGAGATCTGAACAAAATACTCTGCAAAAATAACGGGAGAGCTAATTTTGAAATCTCAAATTTATCAGAATTCGCCTGCGTGTGAGATTTCGTATGTATTCCTTCTGGATAAATGTATGCAATTCAATATGAAGGTATGAACGGATCAATAACATTTTATATCTTAATTCTTAATAGAGATTTCTCTAAAATTCATGTAGACCGCCGTGGCCTGGTGGTAAGGTCTCGGCTTCCGAAGCGGAGGGTTTCAGGCTCGAGACCCGATTCCACCGAAGAACTGTCGTGTAAGGGGTCTGTTCCACGTTAAATACGTCCTGACCAAACGTCCTCCAGTGAAACAAGATGTCCAAGGTTAAAATTAGAAATCTTGTGCGGTTCCTACAAGAGAACGAGGAATTGATTTCTCCAGACCCAAGCCCAGTTTAAATTTTAGTTTCATTTCTCAACCAAGCTCTCTTCCAGAATATATTTACTCCAATAGATTTCATTTACTCATGCTCCCCACCGAACACCTCTTTCATCTTTATAATATTTTATAGTTACTTTTTATGTGTATTGGTGTTTTTTTATGTCTTTTTATGTGTTCTTTGTCTTTTTATGTGTTATTTGTCTTTTTATGTGTATTTCTTTTATCTTAATAAATTCTCCCACGTATATCCTTTCAACCGACAGGGAATCCTAGAGATTCCAAGTTCGGGGATATTCTGTGGCGAAAGAAAGAAAGTTGGTGTGGTGTGGAGAGGGGGGTGCCAGCTCAGGTGACGTTTTCGTCATCTGACCGCGGTTAAAAATTACGAGGTCCATCCCAAAATATCCCAAGTATTGCTTCAAAAGGGACGTTAATATAACTAAACTAAACCAAAATTCATGCTCTTCCACGATCCTCCTTTGTTGTTACAAATTTGCTAGATTACTAGCCTAGTCGCCATTCATTAGAGTTGTATTCTCTTACTTATACTGAAAGAGACTGGACAAAGGTGCATTTTTTCAAAACTATGATAATAAAGAAGGTAATTATATAATAACAATTTAATCGCCTCAAAATAATTCCATTCTTACTTTTAAAAAAAAATTGATGTTACATTAAATCATATTATCAAGTTATTATCGTTTTGATTTCTTTTGAATTCATTCTAGATCCCTTTCATATTTCTAATGGTAAATAAAAAAGAATGATATAATTTATTCTAATTTCATTTCATTAAAAGCTATATTGTTAGAAATCTTGAATGATTCTTCAAATTCATGAACTGATGCATAAATTATATAGCTACATTCATATACACTCATATCCGTAGCTATTAACATCAGTTTTTGACGAAAACTTAATGATTCTTCGTACACCAATAAATTAAAATCATACATCAATGTTAACATATTCTTTTTTTAAACTCAAAATTTATTTGATTAATAACTAAATATAAACAGTTTTTATTTCAGTTAAAGCTATATTATTAGAAATATTGAATGATTCTTCAAATTCATGTACTGATGCATGAATTATATAGCATGATGAATTGATGCATGAAAAATTTCATTGATGCATTAATTTTTTAAGTGAATACTATATGACAGGTAATAATAAAAAAGGCGTAACCTCATTAATTGACTTAAAATTTAAGTACCTACATCTGATAATGAATTTACATTAGTTAGAATTTTTTTTTTCTAAAATCTTTTTTTCCTTGTGTTACATTTTTAAATAAAAATGAGACGATTTTTAATCACATGTAATCATTTTATCTATACATATAAAAAAGCTCAATGTATGTGTGTGTGTGTGTTGGCGCTCTACAGGCCAGACCATTCAACCTACAGCTACCAAATTTCGCACGTATATACCTTGGAGGCCGGGAATGTGCACCTGGGGGTTATTTTTTCGAATTTTTAATTAGAAGTTTATTTATTTAAAAATTAAGCGACATTTTGGCGTGTTTTTACTATAACTTCCGAAAATATTACCGCACAAAATATTTTTACATGAAGTTGAAGATCACAAATTTATATTTTAAATCATATCAAAGTTTTAACCTTAAAATTAAATTTCTATTTTTAATGAATTTTTAAATAAATATTTTTACTATATTTTTCAACAATTTTTTCGTACAAAAAAAACAAAAAATGTAAGCTGCACGAGCACGTTCGCATTCACGGGAAAAATTAGCTTTTTTCAAAGTGTTGCCATCACATTCATTAAAGCTCCAATTAAAAATAAATTAAATCTTATTGGAAATGAAATCCGCAAAAATATAATTTTCGGTACGTGTCTGTAGGAAATGAAACAAATTGGAAATAATTTTTTTTTCTAAAAAATAAATTCAAGAAAAAATATTTTATGATCTTTTACACTCTCTATATTATTAATCCAATAAATCAGTTTTATTTTAAGGCAAATTTTGTTTATTATGAAGAGGATATCCAATAAAATCAGGCCACATAGCCAATTTGTAAACCTTTAGTAACATACAGATCTGCTAAAATGGCTTAATGGAAAATGATTATATTTTATGTAACTTGATTCAGTAAATACTCTAATAAATAATGAATTTTTGATTTTACATAATGCTTCTGCGGTGGAAATCACGATTAACAAAATGTCCTTGAAACACTAATATTTTAAATAAAAAGAGTTAATTTCCAATCAACTAAATCAATCACTTAAACTGACTAATTTATGAAAACTTGAATATTACTATTCAATAAAAAAAGGATAATTTTAGATTTTCCATCGATCATTTCAAAGAAAATATGCCAATCAGAGCGCAGGTTTCTCAAGATTAATTGGCCTAAAATTATGAAAATGTTGAGTTTTTCTAAATTTTTAACAATCAAAACTTCATAAATAAGTCTTAATCATCGTGGAAAATAGAAACATTCATTCATTTATATAAAATTTTGTGTGTCCAGAATATTTCTTTGAATATGATACCTTACTGCATTATATTTAGACTTCATAATTTTTGAAATATATTTATAGACCTGAACAAAATATTATTATTGATTTAATTTCAATCCTTTTGAATGCAAAACTAAAAACTGAATTTTATGCTGAATCTGAGAAACTTTTTTTGAATTATTCTTTGAGATTAAAAATTATGAAAAATATATAATAAATTATGAAAAATATTTTGTAGTTCACATAAGATTTAAATACCGAGCGATTCTGTTTGCATTTCTTATATTCAATAATAATAATAATAAATAAATAACAATAAAGATGATAAATAAAATAAAACGCTTGGTTTTATTAAAAAATATCTTTATATTAATTGCAATTTCATCATTTCTACTTTAAATTAAAGTTGAAATTTTAACGGAAATGACAACAAATTAGTAAAATATATATAGCAAATTGAACGAAACGATCTAAACAACAGTATAAGTTTGGTTTGACTATCAAAATTTGAAGATTAGAAATGTTTTGTTTGAGAATCTATTAAGAGACCAGTTACTTAAAATATTTAATTGAAAATTGTAGCGAGCGGTAATACTGGCGAACCGGCTGGTCGCCAAAGG